>JBAMJR010000419.1:2087500-2100000 GCA_038501785.1 Myoxocephalus aenaeus | reverse complement strand
GTGGAATGATTAATATTTAATAACATGGAGTTGTTTTTATGGCTCGGTTAATTGAATACCTTATCTTTATTATGCAGATGCTTCATAAATATGAAATATTACACATTACAGATAGCTGCTCTTGAAAACCTCACTGAAGCATTTAGAAATATAATTAAGCTTAGCAAAAATAAACCCAGGACTTTTCGTCTTTGCAATTTTTTCCTTGGGAAGCTTTATCTACAATGAACCTACATCAACAAAATAATAAATAGCTGTGTGGACTTGCATTGAATGTCACTTCCTCCATCCCCGAACCCACAAAACCCAAACTTATTTTGCGATGACTTCTCTTCCTGCCTTCAAAAGGATGTACTTAGTCTTTTATTCTTTAAAGATCAATGTAAGCTCTCAGAGAGGGTTGATTAATCATGGGATTACGTCTCAGCTCAACCATTGAATATTTCAATATAAAATGTAATCTTGTCATTGTTTGCTGCTCTGTGGTCAGAGCAGACCCGTTGGGTTGGAGGAGTCCAACAATGATTGTCTGCAGTGGATTACACAAAGCCATGCACTGTATTAAAGCTAGGGAACTGAACAGATCACGCAGTGAAGTAGCTCATATGCTTCTATATGTTTTTAAAAAAAAGTTACATTTATGGGTTGAGCTTTGTGAGTGTAGTGTATAGGGTGTAGGTGTTTAACAATGAGGATCCTTGGTATTAGTTTTAAGCCATGCTGGCACTATGGCTCTAGGTATGACAATGTGAGTCTGTCTGTCTACTACTAAAATATCTAAACAACATCTAGGTCAGTACAGCCCAGAATCACAAATTACAAATTAGCCTCAGAGGGCTTTACAATCTGTACACTATGACTGTAATGTAATATAAATTAGCGTTTCGCTACTAACACTCAACACAGTGCATCTGTTTTTTGTGCATATATGTATGTTATACATTATAATGCCACTGTGATGTCCATATACAAAATAAAGTCAAAGTCAAAGACATCCCTGTCCCGGGACCTCACATCGGATCAGGAAAAACTCCCCAAAAAACAGAAAAAAAAACTTTTACAGGGAAAAAAGGGAAGAACCCTTCAGGAGAGCAACAGAGGAGGATCCCTCTCCCCGGATGGACAGAAGCAATAGATGTCATGTGTACAGAATGAACAACGTAACAGAGTTATAGCACATTACATGAATATGACAGAAATTATTTATATATTGAGTAGTAGGCATGGACCACGATCCAGATAACCACGATCCATGTCAGCAGAGGTAGGACCGGTTCCAGACACAGTCAAGTGGAAGCTGATTCCACAGGAGCTTGATTACTGAAGGCTCTGGCTCCCATCCTACTTTTTAAGACTCTAGGAACCACAAGTAGCAGTGATCGCAGCTCTCTAGTGGGGGAATATGGTACTATAAGCTTCTTAAGATATGATGATGCATCACCAATAGATGAGGTCAGAGAATAGAACCTTGAGGTCAGAGAATAGAACCTTGAGGTTAGAGCATAGGACCCTGAGACCAGGGCATAGAACCCTGAGGTCAGAGAACCATGAGGACAGAGCATAGAACCCTGAGGTCACAGCATAGAACCCTGAGATCAGAGCATAGAACTTTGAGATCAGAGCGGTTTAACAAGTGGTTTACAGTTTTTTTTTATTGCTTAAGCACGATTTTCAAAACAGGGCCCGTGTTTTCAAAACACTACACACAATTAGCACAACCACACATCCAATTAGCAAAACACTACAGATCCTTTGCAAAATTAAACACTCTTGTAAAAACTATACACTTCTTTTTAAAAACCACACTTTGTTACCATATGAAACACACACGTTTCACATTACTATACTCTGTTTGCACGAGTTACACTCTGCTGTGATAAACCTAAAACACTTTTAGCACTTCTACTTCCCTATGATTAGAGTAGGCTACTATCAACAAAGTACAAATATAATGTAAATTCACCAAACACTACACAAGACCAATGTTGCAGACTGAAGAAACTCATTTATTTGTCAACACGCCCAAAATGTTGACATGGAGATTCATAATACTGTAACCAAACGTCACTTTACATATTGTAAGTTCAAAAAAAAAAAAAAAAACTATACATTGTCTCTTCGCCTAGCTGGATCTGGTCAGAGAATTTCATCAACATCGCAGGCAATGTTGTCATTAGCAAGACACCTTGGAAAGAAACGTCTTGAATGACGAATCCATCCTTGCATTGCTGCTACCTCCATCTGGTCACAGGCCTCCTCCATGGCTCGGATGAGGGGTACCTCAGCCTGGAGACGGAGATCATATACCTTCCACCGCCATGCCGAGAAAAACTCTTCTATAGGGTTGAGGAATGGAGAGTATGGTGGAAGATATAGGACGGTGAAATGTGGATGTTGCTGAAACCAGTTCCGAACCAGAGCAGAGCGGTGGAAAGACACATTGTCCCAGACAACAATGTATTGCATATGATCGATTTGATTTGCTGCTGTTATGTTGTGCAATTGGTCCAAGAATGTAAGTATGAGTGCTGTGTTGTAAGGGCCCATATGGGCATGGCGGTGGAGGACCCCATTCTGTGTAATGGCTGCACAGAGTGTTATATTACCCCCACGTTGCCCTGGGACATTGACTATAGCCCTGTGGCCAATGTTTCTTCCCCTCCTTCGCGTTCTCGTCAGGTTGAACCCATCCTCATCTCAGGCGGCTGTAGCTCAGGGGGATGAGTTGTCGTCCCGCGACCACAAGTTAGCCGGCTCGATCCCCAGTCGTGTGAGCTATGGTGGATAGCTCACATGTCGAAGTGTCCCTGAGCAAGACACTGAACCCTAAATTGCTCCCCGGGCGCCGCTCAGGGCAGCCCACTGCTCCTTATGATACCAAGGATGGGTTAAATGCAGAGAACACATTTCATGTATGTACAAATAAAAAGGATTTCTATCTACGTAAATGATCTCATGCTGGATCTCTTCTCCATCCATTCGTAAAACTCTCTGAAAAACAGTGTCAGGCAAAATTGTGTAGTTCAGTGTAGATCTAGTATACACAGTAAAAGATTATGAGACAGTATGCAAGATCACACTGCTAAAGTGAATACATACCTCTGCATAATCATGCTGCAGTCGTTTCACCCTTTCGAATTGCGCCCAAAAGGCACTTGATAAATTTGCTTCATTTGAATATGTTTTTTTTTTAGGATGCGTGCCAGTGTTGATGTTGAGACCTGATGGATATCGTTGAAAATGGCGTGGTTATTGACAATGTTAGCTTGGAGCTGCTTGAGTGTTATAGAATTGTTGGCCAAAACCATGTTTACTATCATCCTCTCTTGCTGTTCTGTGAACATAGGAGGCCTTCCCCCTTGTCGTCCCTGACCCTCAATCCTATGTAGAAAAAAAAAGCAGTATACAATAGTACAGTAATTTCACAGGAAAAGGTAACAGAAGTGCTGATAGTGCATATAATACAGTACTGTAAGCAGTTACTGAAACCGTGCAGATGTTTTTGATATGATGATATTTTTACAATACCTATTTTCCAGTCAAAATGTTACTGTATATCGGCTTAGATTTGGCTGTACTCGCAGTCCAGCCTCTCTCAGCGTCAGGCCGTGGTTGACAACGTGGTCAACCAGTGTTGCGCGGATCTCATTTGTCAGATTCGGTCCTCTTTGAGCACCTTCTTGTCTTCCTCTTCCTCTCCCTCCCCTTCCTCCTCCTCCTCGTCCTCCTCGTCCTCCTCGTTCTCCTCCTCGTCTTACTCTTTCTCTGACTCTTTCCATTGTGCTTGAAGACCGATGAACTCACCTGCTGCTTTTTATAGTGCTTATACACCTGATTGGTGTGTCTACAATTAAGCAAACAAGTGTTTGCACACCTGATGACTGTGTTGAACCAATTGGTTGGACGGTGTAGTAATTTGACAGTCAGTGCTTTGGTATTGCAAGGACGTGACTTCATGATCGATTTTTCTGTGTAATGTATGTTAAGTGTGTTTAGTGTTTTGCAAATCACGGTGTGTAGAGTTTTGCAACAAGTGTGAGGTTGACAATGTGCTTATAGTTGTGCAAATATGGGCTGATGTTTTGCTTCTTGAGTGTAAGGTTTTGCTAATAGTGTACTACTTTTAATTTGAGTGTGTAAGCAATCCCAAAAAACTGTAATAACCACAGATAAAGCCCCCCACATCGCTTGACGCCCGAAGAAACTGAATTTAAAGCTACAATTAAGTACCTTATTTTAAGTGTCACATTTTCCAAAAGCTTTCTGTTTTAAATCCAGCCTTTATTTTACTTGAAATAAGAGAAGATAATGTATTTATTATTAGAGTATGTATTATTTATAATTAATCCAGTTCAATTGGAAATCTGTAATAATAAATATAGTTTATTTATTTAATTTGACAGTCAGTTGTTGATTACATACAGATGTTTATACAACTGTTGGCTACTTTAATACATATGGCACAAAAACATTTCGCGCAAATTGGACATTGTGATGTTCCGGACCTTTGCATGATGAAATTCTCTCTAACTGGACCTCGCTGAATTTTAGTTGAATACCCCTTGTGTAAGACTACAATTCTCATTCTGCTTCCTGGTCTGAACCCTGGGCTGTCATGGATTAAGTCCACCAATAAACTTAGTCATATTTGCAGAAAGGAGATCCGCTCCATCCAAAGTGGGATGAATGCTGTCTCTCCTGATCAGACCAGGGTTCCCCCAGAAAGTCTGCCAAATATCTACAAAGCCCACATTGTCTGCTGGGCACCACCTAGACAACCAACGGTGGAATGACGACATGTGGCTATACATCTCATCATTGACCTAATTTGGGAGAGGACCAGAGAAAACGAAAAAAAAGTCTGAGATTGTTTTGGCGTAAGTACACACCGATTCCACATTGGCTTCCGAGAGGCGAATTGGGAAAGTAAATTCCTCCGACGTGTATTACAATCTTTCTGTATTTACGCTGATCCATAGCCAACAGTTTTAAATAGGACTCAACGTCACCCTCTCTGGCTCCAGAAATAAATTTAACTGTGGTCCTTGGCTTCATCATCTTCACCTTTTAACTTTATGGAGCTGCCGATAAACAAAGGTGGTTTCTCAGCGGGTGTGTCGCTGAGTGGGGAGAACCGGTTAGAGACGTGATTGTCACTTCCGACGGTAAGCGTATTGCGTCACTTCCGGTTCCACCGTGTGTGTTGATAACGTACTTGTCTCAGCTCCAGCTAAACCGAGCTAATTGTGTGATATTCTCCAGTACAAGCGCCTGATCACCTGTTGTACATCTTTCACATCTAAACACTCAACTCTCTTCTTCTTTTAGCGGCTCACCGCCTGCATCTAACTGTCCTGTTTTCACTTTGCTTGTTCTGCTAATCGTTAGCTACCTCACTTAGCCTAGCAGCTAGCGATGTCTTCCTCCTCTCCCTCTTCTGCTCTCTCCTGCTCAGCGTGTCACATGTTTAGCTATTCCCCTGCCTTCTTTAATGATAACGATACATGTAAGAAGTGTAGTTTATTTGCTAGGTTGGAGGCAGGTCTCAGTGGGTTAGATGCACGGCTCCGCACCATTGAAGCTCAGACGTTAGCTACGATAGCCATCCCAACTCCCATAGTCGGTGCGGACCAACTAGCTTTAGCTTCTGATAACGTTAACTGTTCCCCGGCAGCCCCCGAGCAGCCGAGGGACTGGGTGACTGTACGAGGGAGGCAGAAGCCGGGATCTAAGCAGTCCTCTGGACACCGCCACCCTCTTCCCGGTTCTAGCCTCTCGCCACTCAGCGGCACTGAGAAACCAACCTTGGTTGTCGGGAGCTCAATTGTTAGAAACGTGAAGATTGCGAAACCAGGGACCACAGTCAAATGTATTTCTGGGGCCAGGGCGGGCGACGTTGAGTCCTATTTAAAACTGTTGGCTAAAGACAAACGTAAATACAGTAAGATTGTAATACACGTCGGCTTTAATGACTCCCGGCTTCGCCACTCGGAAGTCACTAAAATCGGCGTGGAGTCGGTGTGTGCTTACGCCAAAACAATGGCGGACTCGGTAGTCTTCTCTGGCCCGCTCCCAAACACAGTGACTGATGAGATGTATAGCCGCATGTCAACTTTCCACCGTTGGTTGTCACGGTGGTGTCCAGCAAACAATGTGGGCTTCGTAGATAACTGGCGGTCTTTCCGGGGAAACCCAGGTCTGATTAGGGGTGACGGCATCCATCCCACTTCGGATGGAGCGGATCTCCTTTCTGCAAATATGACCAAGCTTATTGGTCGACTTCGTACATGACAGACCAGGAAGCAGAAGCAGAGTTGTAGTCTTACACCCTTCTCTGCACTTCCTGCATTTTCTTTAGGGCAGCTGCCCACCTTTAACTCTATAGAGACTGTGTCTGTCCCACGGCCACTTAAATTAATTAAATCAAAAGTAACCAAAAGAGGAGTTATAGAAAACAACCTCATAAAGGTTAACACCACTACTGCAATAGTGCAACACGATAGGATAATTAAATGTGGACTCCTAAATATTAGATCTTTGTCTTCTAAAGCTGTATTAGTAAATGAATTAATATCTGACAACCATATTGATGTATTTTGTCTTACTGAAACCTGGCTGAAACATGAGGAATATGTCAGCCTAAATGAATCTACTCCTCCAAGTCATGTTAATATGCACATTCCTCGAGACACCGGCCGAGGAGGTGGAGTAGCTGCCATCTTTGACTCGGGTCTGCTGATGGGTCCTAAACCTGGATTGAGCTGCAACTCATTTGAAAGCCTCGTTCTTAGTATTTCACATCCAACCTGGAAAGCAGTACAGCCGATTCTGTTTGTCGTGGTATACCGAGCACCAGGTTTGTACTCCGAATTTATATCTGAATTTTCTGAGTTTTTGTCAAGTTTGGTCCTTAAGACTGATAAGGTTATTATTGTAGGTGATTTTAATATTCATGTGGATGTTAGCAATGATAGCCTTAGTGTTGCATTTAGCTTATTGATAGATTCGATTGGCTTCTGTCAGAGAGTACAGGAACCGACTCACTGCTTTAACCACACCCTCGACCTTGTTCTTACATATGGCATTGATGTGGAGCACTTAGTAGTGTTTCCACAGAACCCTCTTTTATCAGACCATTGCCTTATAACTTTTGAGTTTATGCTACCAGATTGTACAGCGTTAGGCAAGAGTTTTTACACCAGATGTCTAACTGACGGTGCTGTTGCTAGATTTAAGGAAGCGATTCCTTCTGTATTTAATTCATTACCATGTCTCAATATAACAGATGACTCCTGTGCTAACTTTACTCCCTCCCAGATTGATCAGCTCGTTGATAGTGCTACTGGCTCACTGAGAGTGACGCTGGACTCGATAGCCCCTCTAAAAAAGAGGATCATTAAGCAAAGGAGGCTCGCTCCATGGTACAACCCTCAGACCCGCATATTGAAGCAAGCATCACGGAAGCTTGAGGGCATATGGCGCTCCAACGGTCTGGAGGAGTCCCGGTTGGTTTGGCGGGATAGTCTGAGAACATATAAGAAGGCCCTCCGTAATGCCAGAGGAGCCTACTACTCATCACTAATAGAGAAAAACAAGAGCAACCCTAGGTTTCTCTTTAGCACTGTGGCCAGGCTGGCTGAGAGTCATAGCTCGGTGGATCTGTGTATTCCTATAGACCTCAGTAGTAATGACTTTATGAACTTCTTCAATGATAAGATTATGGCCATTAGAGACAGGATCGGTGATCTCCTGCCCTCGACTACTGCCGGTCCATCCTCAGGTGGGATGACCATGGAGGAGGCTGTGGGCCCTGCTGTGCGTCTGGATGGATTTTTTACCATCAACCTCGACCAACTGTCTTCAATGGTTTCTACTTCTAAATCTTCTACCTGTCTCCTAGACCCTGTTCCGACAAAGCTGTTTAAAGAAGTTTTACCCTTAATTTGTGCCTCTGTACTAGATATTATAAATGGGTCTTTACTAATGGGTCATGTACCACAGTCTTTTAAAGTAGCTGTAATTAAACCTCTTCTTAAAAAGCCCACCCTGGATCCAGAGGTGTTGGCTAACTACAGACCTATCTCTAACCTTCCCTTCCTCTCTAAGATACTGGAGAAGGTAGTCGCAAATCAGTTGTGCGACTTTTTACATAACAATAGTTTATTTGAGGAATTTCAGTCAGGATTTAGAAAGCATCATAGCACAGAGACAGCACTAGTGACAATTACTAATGACCTTCTAGTTGCATCAGATAGGGGACTTGTCTCTGTACTTGTCCTGTTAGACCTTAGTGCAGCATTTGACACCATTGACCATGACATCTTATTACAGAGACTAGACCAGTCGATTGGTATTAAAGGTACAGCATTAAGCTGGTTTAAGTCGTATTTATCAGATAGATCTCAGTTTGTATTTGTAAACGATGAGGCCTCGATGACCACCGCCGTTCGTCATGGAGTTCCACAAGGTTCTGTGCTTGGACCAATTTTATTCACCTTGTATATGCTTCCTTTAGGCAATATTATCAGAAAACACTCCATAAACTTTCACTGTTATGCCGATGATACTCAACTATATCTGTCAATCAAGCCAGATGAAATCCACCAGGTCACTAAACTTCAAGCGTGTCTTAAAGACATCAAAACCTGGATGACCTGCAACTTCCTGTTGCTGAACTCTGACAAGACTGAAGTTATTCTACTCGGCCCAGAACACCTCAGAAATCAACTATCTGACGATATGGTTTCCCTGGATGGCATCGCTCTGGCATCCACCACCACCGTAAGGAATCTCGGAGTTATTTTTGACCAGGACCTATCCTTTGGCTCCCACGTGAAACAGATCTCAAGGACTGCCTTTTTTCACCTACGGAACATCTCAAAGATCCGGCACATCCTGTCTCAAAGCGATGCAGAAACATTGATCCACGCATTTGTTACTTCAAGACTGGATTACTGTAACTCCGTATTATCAGGCTGCTCCGGAAAGTCCCTTGGGTCTCTCCAGCTGATCCAGAATGCTGCAGCTCGTGTACTAACAAGGACTCGGAA
Organism: Myoxocephalus aenaeus; assembly: GCA_038501785.1. Classification (NCBI taxonomy): domain Eukaryota; kingdom Metazoa; phylum Chordata; class Actinopteri; order Perciformes; family Cottidae; genus Myoxocephalus; species Myoxocephalus aenaeus. The sequence goes on along the minus strand of JBAMJR010000419.1, from coordinate 2,090,950 downwards.
GAGAGATCACATTACTCCTGTATTAGCTGCTCTCCACTGGCTTCCTGTAAGATCGAGAATCATATTTAAAATCCTCCTCCTCACCTATAAAGCCTTAGCTGGTGATGCACCATCATATCTTAAAGAGCTTATAGTGCCATATTACCCCACCAGAGCGTTACGCTCACTGAATGCAGGGTTACTTGTGGTTCCCAGAGTCTTAAAAAGTAGGTTGGGGGCGAGAGCTTTCAGTTATCGTGCTCCTCTTCTGTGGAATCAGCTTCCACTTTCAGTCCGGGGTGCAGACACAGTCACCTCATTTAAGAGTAGACTTAAGACTTTCCTCTTTGATAGCGCTTATACTTAGGGCTGTTTCAGGCTTATAGTTAGGGCTGGCTCAGGTTTGCCCTGGTCCAGCCCCTAGATATGCTGCTATAGGCCTAGACTGCTGGGGGACTTCTTAGGATACACTGAGCTCCTCTTCTCTTCCTCTTTCGCTCCTCTTCTCTTCCTCTTTCACTCCTCCTCTCCTCTTCTTTCTCTCCATCTGGATAAACTATTGTCTCTTCAATGCACATTACTAACTCTACTTTCTTTTTCCATGGATTCATGGCTGCCTGGAACCGGTCCTGCCCCGGGTCCTACCCCGGGTCCTGCCCCGGGTCCTGCCGCCCCCCCACCCACCCCTCCTGCCATGGATCCATGGCTGCCTGGAACCGGTCCTGCCTGCTGCCATGGCCCTGCTGATGGAACCGGCCTGGAACCGGTCCTGCCTGCTGCCATGGCCCTTCTGATGCCCCCCTCCTCTCTACCGCCTTCTGCTTCATGGATTATCAGGATCATGGACCATGCCTAATACTCATTATATGAATAATTTCTGTCATATTCATTGAATGTGCTGTAACTACGCTATTCATTCTGGCCACATGACATCTATTGCTTCTGTCCATCCGGGGAGAGGGATCCTCCTCTGTTGCTCTCCCTCAGGTTTCTTCCCTTTTTTCCCTGTGAAAGGGTTTTTACTATCTTTCTAGGGGAGTTTTTCCTGATCCGATGTGAGGTCCCGGGACAGGGATGTTATGTGTACAGATTGTAAAGCCCTCTGAGGCAAACTTGTATTTGTGATGTTGGGCTATATAAAATAAACTGAATTGAATTGAATTGAATTGAATTGAATTGAATTGAATTGAATCTTAGGCCTTTTTCGATTTTACATAATTTATTAAATTCGCCTTTTAAAGGCACTTGCATATGAGATATATACCCATGTTGTCACGGGGTGGTTGCAATTAGGACCCAAAAGCCGACGACGAAAAGTCAATTTATTTAACAAAAACAGGCTTCCAAAAACACAGGATGAAGCGCAGGAACAGGGATCAAAAACAGAGATAAAAAAAGGGCACGGGAACAAACAGGGAACACACCGACTAACACAGGCTGCGGCTGCGGCTGCGGCTGCAGCTCGAAGGTGGCCGCTGGGACAGGGGACGGCTGCGAGGAGGCAGCAAGGACATGGGACGGCTGGGAGGAGGCAGCGGGGACATGGGACGGCTGCGAGACGGCAGCGGGGACATGGGATGGCTCGGGGGAACTAGACTCGGGGGAGCCGGGCTCTAGTTCCGCGGCAGCGGGGACCAGGCACGCCGACAGGAGTCACATAAGCATCGCAAAATATCAAGTTAAATGTGTCAGTGTTGGGAACGTGTATCGGCTAATTTTAAGTGCCTCATCACCCAATACAATCAGATTATATTTATTTAAATGTGCCTGCTAGCAGTATACAAATGAATATATACTTATGAGGATATATGTACTGTATGCGCGTATGTATCATATATGTGTGTATATACATGTATGATATATGTATGTGTAGATTACCATATAACTAGGAGTTTGAATATGTGTATGGGCGGATCAGTAACTTAATCATTTTCTACAATAATTATATGTATGGTGTACTAATAACACTGTCATATAATTGTGCTTTAACACATCCATAAATTTCTTAAGCGCTAAATAAACGCTACGAACAGCACGCCATGCAGCGGCTTTCCCAATGTTCTCCGCATCGTCGACACTGTATAAACATGTACCAGTCGCAAAAAAGCTCAAGGCTGTGATCAAGTCTGTGAGACACTGTGATCCAGTCTGCATACAGTATGTGATCCAGGCGATCCTCTGCTGCGCCGTGTGGTGTTTAATGTACGACTCAAGGAGGTCTCGGCAGAATCTAATGCGCCGCGTACAGGAAGTCATCCGTTCTCATGATGTGAGAACGATCTTGGTGATCTTGAAGAACTCTCTCCCTATAAAACTAATATAACTTTTTTGTCCGGTGGGAGTGGCCAGCTTATCCAGTGAATTTCACTAAGCCTGCTCTGGAGCAGGTTAAGGGATTTGGATGTGTTGCTATGGTGATTTTTCTAAACTTGCTTCAAAGAACCGAATTGCCTGACCTGCGTCATCTTATCCTGAAAATTATCCAGCTAACTCAGTAAACCAGGTACGAAGAATAGGGCCCTGGTCTATTGCTGAATAGGTTCATTCCTAGAGTAAAACACACAAAGCCCAACGTGGAGCTCGAACCCACTACCCTGAGATCATGCTCTACCGACTGAGCTAGCCAAGCTTGAAAGAGCAGAAAAAAGGTTGTGATTTCGAGCCTCACATTGGGCAATGGTATTCTATCGACTTCCGTCCTGCAACATATATCATAGATGATGCTAGTTACAATTGATGAGAGGAATCAAAGGCTGTGGGAGTCAATGATCATTTTTAACACTGAGGATATGATTGGACTAGGAGGCTTCTTAGGGCCTACTAGAATCAAACACAAATATCAACATTGACGGTCTGTTTGAGTCTTGCACCCTTCATTGCTGCAAAACCTCCAGGCTATAACTGGGTTGTATACTGGTCTATTGCTGAACAGGTTAATTCCTAGCCTAAAGCAACGAAGCCCAACGTGGGGCTCGAACCCACGACCCTGAGATTAAGAGTCTCATGCTCTACCGACTGAGCTAGCCAGGCTTGAAGAACAGAAAAAAGGTTGTGATTTCGAGCCCCACCTTGGGCAATGGTATTCTGTCGACTATTCGGTTAAATTAATGCCTTCTGTCGTGCAACATATATCAAAGATGATGCTAGTTACAATTGATGAGAGGAATCAAAGGCTGTGGGAGTCAATGATCATTTTTAACACTGAGGATATGATTGGACTAGGAGGCTTCTTAGGGCCTACTAGAATCAAACACAAAGATCAACATTGACGGTCTGTTTGAGTCTTGCACCCTTCATTGCTGCAAAACCTCCAGTATATAACTGGGTTGTATACTGGTCTGTTGCTGAACAGGTTAATTCCTAGCCTAAAACAACGAAGCCCAACGTGGGGCTCGAACCCACGACCCTGAGATTAAGAGTCTCATGCTCTACCGACTGAGCTAGCCAGGCTTGAAGAACAGAAAAAAGGTT
>JBAMJR010000419.1:1812500-2082500 GCA_038501785.1 Myoxocephalus aenaeus | reverse complement strand
GCTAAACAGGTTAATTCCGAGCCTAAAACACTGAAGCCCAACGTGGGGCTCAAACCCACGACCCTGAGATTAAGAGTCTCATGCTCTACCGACTGAGCTAGCCAGGCTTGAAAGAATAGAAAAAAGTCGTGATTTCGAGCCGCACCTTGGGCAATGGTATTCTATCGACTCCTCGGTTAAAGTAATGCCTTCCGTCCTGCAACATATATCATAGATGATGCTAGTTACAATTGATGAGAGGAATCAAAGGCTGTGGGAGTCAATGATCATTTTTAACACTGAGGATGTCATTGGACTAGGAGGCTTCTTAGGGCCTACTAGAATCACACACAAACATCAATGGTCTGATTGAGTCTTGCACACGTCATTGCTGCAGAACCTCCAGTATATAACTGGGTTGTATCACTTGGATGCCAGTGTGACGGTACAAGTCGTAAACTGTCTACGACCCAATATGCGGAACGTCGGTCTATTGCTAAACAGGTTAATTCCGAGCCTAAAACACTGAAGCCCAATGTGGGGCTCGAACCCACGACCCTGAGATTAAGAGTCTCATGCTCTACCGACTGAGCTAGCCAGGCTTGAAAGAGTAGAAAAAAGGTCGTGATTTCGAGCCGCACCTTGGGCAATGGTATTCTATCGACTCCTCGGTTAAAGTAATGCCTTCCGTCCTGCAACATATATCATAGATGATGCTAGTTACAATTGATGAGAGGAATCAAAGGCTGTGGGAGTCAATGATCATTTTTAACACTGAGGATGTCATTGGACTAGGAGGCTTCTTAGGGCCTACTAGAATCACACACAAACATCAATGGTCTGATTGAGTCTTGCACACTTCATTGCTGCAGAACCTCCAGTATATAACTGGGTTGTATCACTTGGATGCCAGTGTGACGGTACAAGTCGTAAACTGTCTACGACCCAATATGCGGAACGTCGGTCTATTGCTAAACAGGTTAATTCCGAGCCTAAAACACTGAAGCCCAACGTGGGGCTCGAACCCACGACCCTGAGATTAAGAGTCTCATGCTCTACCGACTGAGCTAGCCAGGCTTGAAAGAATAGAAAAAAGTCGTGATTTCGAGCCGCACCTTGGGCAATGGTATTCTATCGACTCCTCGGTTAAAGTAATGCCTTCCGTCCTGCAACATATATCATAGATGATGCTAGTTACAATTGATGAGAGGAATCAAAGGCTGTGGGAGTCAATGATCATTTTTAACACTGAGGATGTCATTGGACTAGGAGGCTTCTTAGGGCCTACTAGAATCACACACAAACATCAATGGTCTGATTGAGTCTTGCACACGTCATTGCTGCAGAACCTCCAGTATATAACTGGGTTGTATCACTTGGATGCCAGTGTGACGGTACAAGTCGTAAACTGTCTACGACCCAATATGCGGAACGTCGGTCTATTGCTAAACAGGTTAATTCCGAGCCTAAAACACTGAAGCCCAATGTGTGGCTCGAACCCACGACCCTGAGATTAAGAGTCTCATGCTCTACCGACTGAGCTAGCCAGGCTTGAAAGAGTAGAAAAAAGGTCGTGATTTCGAGCCGCAGCTTGGGCAATGGTATTCTATCGACTCCTCGGTTAAAGTAATGCCTTCCGTCCTGCAACATATATCATAGATGATGCTAGTTACAATTGATGAGAGGAATCAAAGGCTGTGGGAGTCAATGATCATTTTTAACACTGAGGATGTCATTGGACTAGGAGGCTTCTTAGGGCCTACTAGAATCACACACAAACATCAATGGTCTGATTGAGTCTTGCACACTTCATTGCTGCAGAACCTCCAGTATATAACTGGGTTGTATCACTTGGATGCCAGTGTGACGGAACAAGTCGTAAACTGTCTACGACCCAATATGCGTAACGTCGGTCTATTGCTAAACAGGTTAATTCCGAGCCTAAAACACTGAAGCCCAACGTGGGGCTCGAACCCACGACCCTGAGATTAAGAGTCTCATGCTCTACCGACTGAGCTAGCCAGGCTTGAAAGAGTAGAAAAAAGGTCGTGATTTCGAGCCGCACCTTGGGCAATGGTATTCTATCGACTCCTCGGTTAAAGTAATACCTTCCGTCCTGCAACATATATCATAGATGATGCTAGTTACAATTGATGAGAGGAATCAAAGGCTGTGGGAGTCAATGATCATTTTTAACACTGAGGATGTCATTGGACTAGGAGGCTTCTTAGGGCCTACTAGAATCACACACAAACATCAACATTGGCGGTCTGATTGAGTCTTGCACACTTCATTGCTGCAGAACCTCCAGTATATAACTGGGTTGTATCACTTGTATGCCAGTGTGACGGTACAAGTCGTAAACTGTCTACGACCCAATATGCGGAACGTCGGTCTATTGCTAAACAGGTTAATTCCGAGCCTAAAACACTGAAGCCCAACGTGGGGCTCGAACCCACGACCCTGAGATTAAGAGTCTCATGCTCTACCGACTGAGCTAGCCAGGCTTGAAAGAGTAGAAAAAAGGTCGTGATTTCGAGCCGCACCTTGGGCAATGGTATTCTATCGACTCCTCGGTTAAAGTAATGCCTTCCGTCCTGCAACATATATCATAGATGATGCTAGTTACAATTGATGAGAGGAATCAAAGGCTGTGGGAGTCAATGATCATTTTTAACACTGAGGATGTCATTGGACTAGGAGGCTTCTTAGGGCCTACTAGAATCACACACAAACATCAACATTGGCGGTCTGATTGAGTCTTGCACACTTCATTGCTGCAGAACCTCCAGTATATAACTGGGTTGTATCACTTGTATGCCAGTGTGACGGTACAAGTCGTAAACTGTCTAGGACCCAATATGCGGAACGTCGGTCTATTGCTAAACAGGTTAATTCCGAGCCTAAAACACTGAAGCCCAACGTGGGGCTCGAACCCACGACCCAGAGATTAAGAGTCTCATGCTCTACCGACTGAGCTAGCCAGGCTTGAATGAATAGAAAAAAGTCGTGATTTCGAGCCGCACCTTGGGCAATGGTATTCTATCGACTCCTCGGTTAAAGTAATGCCTTCCGTCCTGCAACATATATCATAGATGATGCTAGTTACAATTGATGAGAGGAATCAAAGGCTGTGGGAGTCAATGATCATTTTTAACACTGAGGATGTCATTGGACTAGGAGGCTTCTTAGGGCCTACTAGAATCACACACAAACATCAACATTGGCGGTCTGATTGAGTCTTGCACACTTCATTGCTGCAGAACCTCCAGTATATAACTGGGTTGTATCACTTGTATGCCAGTGTGACGGTACAAGTCGTAAACTGTCTACGACCCAATATGCGGAACGTCGGTCTATTGCTAAACAGGTTAATTCCGAGCCTAAAACACTGAAGCCCAACGTGGGGCTCGAACCCACGACCCAGAGATTAAGAGTCTCATGCTCTACCGACTGAGCTAGCCAGGCTTGAAAGAATAGAAAAAAGTCGTGATTTCGAGCCGCACCTTGGGCAATGGTATTCTATCGACTCCTCGGTTAAAGTAATGCCTTCCGTCCTGCAACATATATCATAGATGATGCTAGTTACAATTGATGAGAGGAATCAAAGGCTGTGGGAGTCAATGATCATTTTTAACACTGAGGATGTCATTGGACTAGGAGGCTTCTTAGGGCCTACTAGAATCACACACAAACATCAATGGTCTGATTGAGTCTTGCACACTTCATTGCTGCAGAACCTCCAGTATATAACTGGGTTGTATCACTTGGATGCCAGTGTGACGGTACAAGTCGTAAACTGTCTACGACCCAATATGCGGAACGTCGGTCTATTGCTAAACAGGTTAATTCCGAGCCTAAAACACTGAAGCCCAACGTGGGGCTCGAACCCACGACCCTGAGATTAAGAGTCTCATGCTCTACCGACTGAGCTAGCCAGGCTTGAAAGAGTAGAAAAAAGGTCGTGATTTCGAGCCGCACCTTGGGCAATGGTATTCTATCGACTCCTCGGTTAAAGTAATACCTTCCGTCCTGCAACATATATCATAGATGATGCTAGTTACAATTGATGAGAGGAATCAAAGGCTGTGGGAGTCAATGATCATTTTTAACACTGAGGATGTCATTGGACTAGGAGGCTTCTTAGGGCCTACTAGAATCACACACAAACATCAACATTGGCGGTCTGATTGAGTCTTGCACACTTCATTGCTGCAGAACCTCCAGTATATAACTGGGTTGTATCACTTGTATGCCAGTGTGACGGTACAAGTCGTAAACTGTCTACGACCCAATATGCGGAACGTCGGTCTATTGCTAAACAGGTTAATTCCGAGCCTAAAACACTGAAGCCCAACGTGGGGCTCGAACCCACGACCCTGAGATTAAGAGTCTCATGCTCTACCGACTGAGCTAGCCAGGCTTGAAAGAGTAGAAAAAAGGTCGTGATTTCGAGCCGCACCTTGGGCAATGGTATTCTATCGACTCCTCGGTTAAAGTAATGCCTTCCGTCCTGCAACATATATCATAGATGATGCTAGTTACAATTGATGAGAGGAATCAAAGGCTGTGGGAGTCAATGATCATTTTTAACACTGAGGATGTCATTGGACTAGGAGGCTTCTTAGGGCCTACTAGAATCACACACAAACATCAACATTGGCGGTCTGATTGAGTCTTGCACACTTCATTGCTGCAGAACCTCCAGTATATAACTGGGTTGTATCACTTGTATGCCAGTGTGACGGTACAAGTCGTAAACTGTCTAGGACCCAATATGCGGAACGTCGGTCTATTGCTAAACAGGTTAATTCCGAGCCTAAAACACTGAAGCCCAACGTGGGGCTCGAACCCACGACCCAGAGATTAAGAGTCTCATGCTCTACCGACTGAGCTAGCCAGGCTTGAATGAATAGAAAAAAGTCGTGATTTCGAGCCGCACCTTGGGCAATGGTATTCTATCGACTCCTCGGTTAAAGTAATGCCTTCCGTCCTGCAACATATATCATAGATGATGCTAGTTACAATTGATGAGAGGAATCAAAGGCTGTGGGAGTCAATGATCATTTTTAACACTGAGGATGTCATTGGACTAGGAGGCTTCTTAGGGCCTACTAGAATCACACACAAACATCAACATTGGCGGTCTGATTGAGTCTTGCACACTTCATTGCTGCAGAACCTCCAGTATATAACTGGGTTGTATCACTTGTATGCCAGTGTGACGGTACAAGTCGTAAACTGTCTACGACCCAATATGCGGAACGTCGGTCTATTGCTAAACAGGTTAATTCCGAGCCTAAAACACTGAAGCCCAACGTGGGGCTCGAACCCACGACCCAGAGATTAAGAGTCTCATGCTCTACCGACTGAGCTAGCCAGGCTTGAAAGAATAGAAAAAAGTCGTGATTTCGAGCCGCACCTTGGGCAATGGTATTCTATCGACTCCTCGGTTAAAGTAATGCCTTCCGTCCTGCAACATATATCATAGATGATGCTAGTTACAATTGATGAGAGGAATCAAAGGCTGTGGGAGTCAATGATCATTTTTAACACTGAGGATGTCATTGGACTAGGAGGCTTCTTAGGGCCTACTAGAATCACACACAAACATCAATGGTCTGATTGAGTCTTGCACACTTCATTGCTGCAGAACCTCCAGTATATAACTGGGTTGTATCACTTGGATGCCAGTGTGACGGTACAAGTCGTAAACTGTCTACGACCCAATATGCGGAACGTCGGTCTATTGCTAAACAGGTTAATTCCGAGCCTAAAACACTGAAGCCCAACGTGGGGCTCAAACCCACGACCCTGAGATTAAGAGTCTCATGCTCTACCGACTGAGCTAGCCAGGCTTGAAAGAATAGAAAAAAGTCGTGATTTCGAGCCGCACCTTGGGCAATGGTATTCTATCGACTCCTCGGTTAAAGTAATGCCTTCCGTCCTGCAACATATATCATAGATGATGCTAGTTACAATTGATGAGAGGAATCAAAGGCTGTGGGAGTCAATGATCATTTTTAACACTGAGGATGTCATTGGACTAGGAGGCTTCTTAGGGCCTACTAGAATCACACACAAACATCCTTGGTCTGATTGAGTCTTGCACACTTCATTGCTGCAGAACCTCCAGTATATAACTGGGTTGTATCACTTGGATGCCAGTGTGACGGTACAAGTCGTAAACTGTCTACGACCCAATATGCGGAACGTCGGTCTATTGCTAAACAGGTTAATTCCGAGCCTAAAACACTGAAGCCCAACTTGGGGCTCGAACCCACGACCCTGAGATTAAGAGTCTCATGCTCTACCGACTGAGCTAGCCAGGCTTGAAAGAATAGAAAAAAGTCGTGATTTCGAGCCGCACCTTGGGCAATGGTATTCTATCGACTCCTCGGTTAAAGTAATGCCTTCCGTCCTAAAACATATATCATAGATGATGCTAGTTACAATTGATGAGAGGAATCAAAGGCTGTGGGAGTCAATGATCATTTTTAACACTGAGGATGTCATTGGACTAGGAGGCTTCTTAGGGCCGACTAGAATCACACACAAACATCAATGGTCTGATTGAGTCTTGCACACGTCATTGCTGCAGAACCTCCAGTATATAACTGGGTTGTATCACTTGGATGCCAGTGTGACGGTACAAGTCGTAAACTGTCTACGACCCAATATGCGGAACGTCGGTCTATTGCTAAACAGGTTAATTCCGAGCCTAAAACACTGAAGCCCAACGTGGGGCTCTAACCCACAACCCTGAGCTTAAGAGTCTCATGCTCTACCGACTGAGCTAGCCAGGCTTGAAGATCAGAAAAAAAGGTTGTGATTTCGAGCCCCACCTTGGGCAATGGTATTCTGTCGACTATTGGGTTAAAATAATGCCTTCCGTCATGCAACATATATCAAAGATGATGCTAGTTACTATTGATGAAAGGAATCAAAGGCTGTGGGAGTCAATGATAATTTTTAACACTGAGGATATGATTGGACTAGGAGGCTTCTTAGGGCCTACTAGAATCAAACACAAAGATCAACATTGACGGTCTGTTTGAGTCTTGCACCCTTCATTGCTGCAAAACCTCCAGTATATAACTGGGTTGTATACTGGTCTGTTGCTGAACAGGTTAATTCCTAGCCTAAAGCCCAACGTGGGGCTCGAACCCACGACCCTGAGATTAAGAGTCTCATGCTCTACCGACTGAGCTAGCCAGGCTTGAAGAACAGAAAAAAGGTTGTGATTTCGAGCCCCACCTTGGGCAATGGTATTCTGTCGACTATTGGGTTAAACTAATGCCTTCCGTCATGCAACATATATCAAAGAAGATGCTAGTTACAATTGAAGAGAGGAATCAAAGGCTGTGGGAGTCAATGATCATTTTTAACACTGAGGATATGATTGGACTAGGAGGCTTCTTAGGGCCTACTAGAATCAAACACAAAGATCAACATTGACGGTCTGTTTGAGTCTTGCACCCTTCATTGCTGCAAAACCTCCAGTATATAACTGGGTTGTATACTGGTCTGTTGCTGAACAGGTTAATTCCTAGCCTAAAGCCCAACGTGGGGCTCGAACCCACGACCCTGAGATTAAGAGTCTCATGCTCTACCGACTGAGCTAGCCAGGCTTGAAGAACAGAAAAAAGTTTGTGATTTCGAGCCCCACCTTGGGCAATGGTATTCTGTCGACTATTCGGTTAAATTAATGCCTTCCCTCATGCAACATATATCAAAGAAGATGCTAGTTACAATTGAAGAGAGGAATCAAAGGCTGTGGGAGTCAATGATCATTTTTAACACTGAGGATATGATTGGACTAGGAGGCTTCTTAGGGCCTACTAGAATCAAACACAAAGATCAACATTGACGGTCTGTTTGAGTCTTGCACCCTTCATTGCTGCAAAACCTCCAGCATATAACTGGGTTGTATACTGGTCTATTGCTGAACAGGTTCATTCCTAGCCTAAAGCAACGAAGCCCAACGTGGGGCTCGAACCCACGACCCTGAGATTAAGAGTCTCATGCTCTACCGACTGAGCTAGGCAGGCTTGAAGATCAGAAAAAAAGGTTGTGATTTCGAGCCCCACCTTGGGCAATGGTATTCTGTCGACTATTGGGTTAAAATAATGCCTTCCGTCATGCAACATATATCAAAGATGATGCTAGTTACTATTGATGAGAGGAATCAAAGGCTGTGGGAGTCAATGATAATTTTTAACACTGAGGATATGATTGGACTAGGAGGCTTCTTAGGGCCTACTAGAATCAAACACAAAGATCAACATTGACGGTCTGTTTGAGTCTTGCACCCTTCATTGCTGCAAAACCTCCAGTATATAACTGGGTTGTATACTGGTCTGTTGCTGAACAGGTTAATTCCTAGCCTAAAACAACGAAGCCCAACGTGGGGCTCGAACCCACGACCCTGAGATTAAGAGTCTCATGCTCTACCGACTGAGCTAGCCAGGCTTGAAGAACAGAAAAAAGGTTGTGATTTCGAGCCCCACCTTGGGCAATGGTATTCTGTCGACTATTGGGTTAAACTAATGCCTTCCGTCATGCAACATATATCAAAGAAGATGCTAGTTACAATTGAAGAGAGGAATCAAAGGCTGTGGGAGTCAATGATAATTTTTAACACTGAGGATATGATTGGACTAGGAGGCTTCTTAGGGCCTACTAGAATCAAACACAAAGATCAACATTGACGGTCTGTTTGAGTCTTGCACCCTTCATTGCTGCAAAACCTCCAGTATATAACTGGGTTGTATACTGGTCTGTTGCTGAACAGGTTAATTCCTAGCCTAAAACAACGAAGCCCAACGTGGGGCTCGAACCCACGACCCTGAGATTAAGAGTCTCATGCTCTACCGACTGAGCTAGCCAGGCTTGAAGAACAGAAAAAAGGTTGTGATTTCGAGCCCCACCTTGGGCAATGGTATTCTGTCGACTATTGGGTTAAATTAATGCCTTCCGTCATGCAACATATATCAAAGAAGATGCTAGTTACAATTGAAGAGAGGAATCAAAGGCTGTGGGAGTCAATGATCATTTTTAACACTGAGGATATGATTGGACTAGGAGGCTTCTTAGGGCCTACTAGAATCAAACACAAAGATCAACGTTGACGGTCTGTTTGAGTCTTGCACCCTTCATTGCTGCAAAACCTCCAGCATATAACTGGGTTGTATACTGGTCAATTGCTGAACAGGTTCATTCCTAGCCTAAAGCAACGAAGCCCAACGTGGGGCTCGAACCCACGACCCTGAGATTAAGAGTCTCATGCTCTACCGACTGAGCTAGCCAGGCTTGAAGATCAGAAAAAAAGGTTGTGATTTCGAGCCCCACCTTGGGCAATGGTATTCTGTCGACTATTGGGTTAAATTAATGCCTTCCATCGTGCAACATATATCAAAGATGATGCTAGTTACAATTGATGAGAGGAATCAAAGGCTGTGGGAGTCAATGATAATTTTTAACACTGAGGATATGATTGGACTAGGAGGCTTCTTAGGGCCTACTAGAATCAAACACAAAGATCAACATTGACGGTCTGTTTGAGTCTTGCACCCTTCATTGCTGCAAAACCTCCAGTATATAACTGGGTTGTATACTGGTCTATTGCTGAACAGGTTAATTCCTAGCCTAAAGCCCAACGTGGGGCTCGAACACACGACCCTGAGATTAAGAGTCTCATGCTCTACCGACTGAGCTAGCCAGGCTTGAAGATCAGAAAAAAAGGTTGTGATTTCGAGCCCCACCTTGGGCAATGGTATTCTGTCGACTATTGGGTTAAAATAATGCCTTCCGTCATGCAACATATATCAAAGATGATGCTAGTTACTATTGATGAGAGGAATCAAAGGCTGTGGGAGTCAATGATAATTTTTAACACTGAGGATATGATTGGACTAGGAGGCTTCTTAGGGCCTACTAGAATCAAACACAAAGATCAACATTGACGGTCTGTTTGAGTCTTGCACCCTTCATTGCTGCAAAACCTCCAGTATATAACTGGGTTGTATACTGGTCTGTTGCTGAACAGGTTAATTCCTAGCCTAAAGCCCAACGTGGGGCTCGAACCCACGACCCTGAGATTAAGAGTCTCATGCTCTACCGACTGAGCTAGCCAGGCTTGAAGAACAGAAAAAAGGTTGTGATTTCGAGCCCCACCTTGGGCAATGGTATTCTGTCGACTATTGGGTTAAACTAATGCCTTCCGTCATGCAACATATATCAAAGAAGATGCTAGTTACAATTGAAGAGAGGAATCAAAGGCTGTGGGAGTCAATGATCATTTTTAACACTGAGGATATGATTGGACTAGGAGGCTTCTTAGGGCCTACTAGAATCAAACACAAAGATCAACATTGACGGTCTGTTTGAGTCTTGCACCCTTCATTGCTGCAAAACCTCCAGTATATAACTGGGTTGTATACTGGTCTGTTGCTGAACAGGTTAATTCCTAGCCTAAAGCCCAACGTGGGGCTCGAACCCACGACCCTGAGATTAAGAGTCTCATGCTCTACCGACTGAGCTAGCCAGGCTTGAAGAACAGAAAAAAGTTTGTGATTTCGAGCCCCACCTTGGGCAATGGTATTCTGTCGACTATTCGGTTAAATTAATGCCTTCCCTCATGCAACATATATCAAAGAAGATGCTAGTTACAATTGAAGAGAGGAATCAAAGGCTGTGGGAGTCAATGATCATTTTTAACACTGAGGATATGATTGGACTAGGAGGCTTCTTAGGGCCTACTAGAATCAAACACAAAGATCAACATTGACGGTCTGTTTGAGTCTTGCACCCTTCATTGCTGCAAAACCTCCAGCATATAACTGGGTTGTATACTGGTCTATTGCTGAACAGGTTCATTCCTAGCCTAAAGCAACGAAGCCCAACGTGGGGCTCGAACCCACGACCCTGAGATTAAGAGTCTCATGCTCTACCGACTGAGCTAGCCAGGCTTGAAGAAAAGAAAAAAGGTTGTGATTTCGAGCCCCACCTTGGGCAATGGTATTCTGTCGACTATTGGGTTAAATTAATGCCTTCTGTCGTGCAACATATATCAAAGATGATGCTAGTTACAATTGATGAGAGGAATCAAAGGCTGTGGGAGTCAATGATCATTTTTAACACTGAGGATATGATTGGACTAGGAGGCTTCTTAGGGCCTACTAGAATCAAACACAAAGATCAACATTGACGGTCTGTTTGAGTCTTGCACCCTTCATTGCTGCAAAACCTCCAGTATATAACTGGGTTGTATACTGGTCTGTTGCTGAACAGGTTAATTCCTAGCCTAAAACAACGAAGCCCAACGTGGGGCTCGAACCCACGACCCTGAGATTAAGAGTCTCATGCTCTACCGACTGAGCTAGCCAGGCTTGAAGATCAGAAAAAAAGGTTGTGATTTCGAGCCCCACCTTGGGCAATGGTATTCTGTCGACTATTCGGTTAAATTAATGCCTTCCGTCATGCAACATATATCAAAGAAGATGCTAGTTACAATTGAAGAGAGGAATCAAAGGCTGTGGGAGTCAATGATCATTTTTAACACTGAGGATATGATTAGACTAGGAGGCTTCTTAGGGCCTACTAGAATCAAACACAAAGATCAACATTGAAGGTCTGTTTGAGTCTTGCACCCTTCATTGCTGCAAAACCTCCTGCATATAACTGGGTTGTATACTGGTCTATTGCTGAACAGGTTCATTCCTAGCCTAAAGCAACGAAGCCCAACGTGGGGCTCGAACCCACGACCCTGAGATTAAGAGTCTCATGCTCTACCGACTGAGCTAGGCAGGCTTGAAGATCAGAAAAAAAGGTTGTGATTTCGAGCCCCACCTTGGGCAATGGTATTCTGTCGACTATTGGGTTAAAATAATGCCTTCCGTCATGCAACATATATCAAAGATGATGCTAGTTACTATTGATGAGAGGAATCAAAGGCTGTGGGAGTCAATGATAATTTTTAACACTGAGGATATGATTGGACTAGGAGGCTTCTTAGGGCCTACTAGAATCAAACACAAAGATCAACATTGACGGTCTGTTTGAGTCTTGCACCCTTCATTGCTGCAAAACCTCCAGTATATAACTGGGTTGTATACTGGTCTGTTGCTGAACAGGTTAATTCCTAGCCTAAAACACCGAAGCCCAACGTGGGGCTCGAACCCACGACCCTGAGATTAAGAGTCTCATGCTCTACCGACTGAGCTAGCCAGGCTTGAAGAACAGAAAAAAGGTTGTGATTTCGAGCCCCACCTTGGGCAATGGTATTCTGTCGACTATTGGGTTAAACTAATGCCTTCCGTCATGCAACATATATCAAAGAAGATGCTAGTTACAATTGAAGAGAGGAATCAAAGGCTGTGGGAGTCAATGATCATTTTTAACACTGAGGATATGATTGGACTAGGAGGCTTCTTAGGGCCTACTAGAATCAAACACAAAGATCAACATTGACGGTCTGTTTGAGTCTTGCACCCTTCATTGCTGCAAAACCTCCAGTATATAACTGGGTTGTATACTGGTCTGTTGCTGAACAGGTTAATTCCTAGCCTAAAACAACGAAGCCCAACGTGGGGCTCGAACCCACGACCCTGAGATTAAGAGTCTCATGCTCTACCGACTGAGCTAGCCAGGCTTGAAGAACAGAAAAAAGGTTGTGATTTCGAGCCCCACCTTGGGCAATGGTATTCTGTCGACTATTGGGTTAAATTAATGCCTTCCGTCATGCAACATATATCAAAGAAGATGCTAGTTACAATTGAAGAGAGGAATCAAAGGCTGTGGGAGTCAATGATCATTTTTAACACTGAGGATATGATTGGACTAGGAGGCTTCTTAGGGCCTACTAGAATCAAACACAAAGATCAACGTTGACGGTCTGTTTGAGTCTTGCACCCTTCATTGCTGCAAAACCTCCAGCATATAACTGGGTTGTATACTGGTCAATTGCTGAACAGGTTCATTCCTAGCCTAAAGCAACGAAGCCCAACGTGGGGCTCGAACCCACGACCCTGAGATTAAGAGTCTCATGCTCTACCGACTGAGCTAGCCAGGCTTGAAGATCAAAAAAAAAGGTTGTGATTTCGAGCCCCACCTTGGGCAATGGTATTCTGTCGACTATTGGGTTAAATTAATGCCTTCCATCGTGCAACATATATCAAAGATGATGCTAGTTACAATTGATGAGAGGAATCAAAGGCTGTGGGAGTCAATGATAATTTTTAACACTGAGGATATGATTGGACTAGGAGGCTTCTTAGGGCCTACTAGAATCAAACACAAAGATCAACATTGACGGTCTGTTTGAGTCTTGCACCCTTCATTGCTGCAAAACCTCCAGCATATAACTGGGTTGTATACTGGTCTATTGCTGAACAGGTTCATTCCTAGCCTAAAGCAACGAAGCCCAACGTGGGGCTCGAACCCACGACCCTGAGATTAAGAGTCTCATGCTCTACCGACTGAGCTAGCCAGGCTTGAAGAAAAGAAAAAAGGTTGTGATTTCGAGACCCACCTTGGGCAATGGTATTCTGTCGACTATTGGGTTAAATTAATGCCTTCTGTCGTGCAACATATATCAAAGATGATGCTAGTTACAATTGATGAGAGGAATCAAAGGCTGTGGGAGTCAATGATCATTTTTAACACTGAGGATATGATTGGACTAGGAGGCTTCTTAGGGCCTACTAGAATCAAACACAAAGATCAACATTGACGGTCTGTTTGAGTCTTGCACCCTTCATTGCTGCAAAACCTCCAGTATATAACTGGGTTGTATACTGGTCTGTTGCTGAACAGGTTAATTCCTAGCCTAAAGCAACGAAGCCCAACGTGGGGCTCGAACCCACGACCCTGAGATTAAGAGTCTCATGCTCTACCGACTGAGCTAGCCAGGCTTGAAGAACAGAAAAAAGGTTGTGATTTCGAGCCCCACCTTGGGCAATGGTATTCTGTCGACTATTCGGTTAAATTAATGCCTTCCCTCATGCAACATATATCAAAGAAGATGCTAGTTACAATTGAAGAGAGGAATCAAAGGCTGTGGGAGTCAATGATAATTTTTAACACTGAGGATATGATTGGACTAGGAGGCTTCTTAGGGCCTACTAGAATCAAACACAAAGATCAACATTGACGGTCTGTTTGAGTCTTGCACCCTTCATTGCTGCAAAACCTCCAGTATATAACTGGGTTGTATACTGGTCTGTTGCTGAACAGGTTAATTCCTAGCCTAAAGCCCAACGTGGGGCTCGAACCCACGACCCTGAGATTAAGAGTCTCATGCTCTACCGACTGAGCTAGCCAGGCTTGAAGAACAGAAAAAAGGTTGTGATTTCGAGCCCCACCTTGGGCAATGGTATTCTGTCGACTATTGGGTTAAACTAATGCCTTCCGTCATGCAACATATATCAAAGAAGATGCTAGTTACAATTGAAGAGAGGAATCAAAGGCTGTGGGAGTCAATGATCATTTTTAACACTGAGGATATGATTGGACTAGGAGGCTTCTTAGGGCCTACTAGAATCAAACACAAAGATCAACATTGACGGTCTGTTTGAGTCTTGCACCCTTCATTGCTGCAAAACCTCCAGCATATAACTGGGTTGTATACTGGTCTATTGCTGAACAGGTTCATTCCTAGCCTAAAGCAACGAAGCCCAACGTGGGGCTCGAACCCACGACCCTGAGATTAAGAGTCTCATGCTCTACCGACTGAGCTAGCCAGGCTTGAAGAACAGAAAAAAGGTTGTGATTTCGAGCCCCACCTTGGGCAATGGTATTCTGTCGACTATTCGGTTAAATTAATGCCTTCCCTCATGCAACATATATCAAAGAAGATGCTAGTTACAATTGAAGAGAGGAATCAAAGGCTGTGGGAGTCAATGATCATTTTTAACACTGAGGATATGATTGGACTAGGAGGCTTCTTAGGGCCTACTAGAATCAAACACAAAGATCAACATTGACGGTCTGTTTGAGTCTTGCACCCTTCATTGCTGCAAAACCTCCAGCATATAACTGGGTTGTATACTGGTCTATTGCTGAACAGGTTCATTCCTAGCCTAAAGCAACGAAGCCCAACGTGGGGCTCGAACCCACGACCCTGAGATTAAGAGTCTCATGCTCTACCGACTGAGCTAGCCAGGCTTGAAGAAAAGAAAAAAGGTTGTGATTTCGAGCCCCACCTTGGGCAATGGTATTCTGTCGACTATTGGGTTAAATTAATGCCTTCTGTCGTGCAACATATATCAAAGATGATGCTAGTTACAATTGATGAGAGGAATCAAAGGCTGTGGGAGTCAATGATCATTTTTAACACTGAGGATATGATTGGACTAGGAGGCTTCTTAGGGCCTACTAGAATCAAACACAAAGATCAACATTGACGGTCTGTTTGAGTCTTGCACCCTTCATTGCTGCAAAACCTCCAGTATATAACTGGGTTGTATACTGGTCTGTTGCTGAACAGGTTAATTCCTAGCCTAAAACAACGAAGCCCAACGTGGGGCTCGAACCCACGACCCTGAGATTAAGAGTCTCATGCTCTACCGACTGAGCTAGCCAGGCTTGAAGATCAGAAAAAAAGGTTGTGATTTCGAGCCCCACCTTGGGCAATGGTATTCTGTCGACTATTCGGTTAAATTAATGCCTTCCGTCATGCAACATATATCAAAGAAGATGCTAGTTACAATTGAAGAGAGGAATCAAAGGCTGTGGGAGTCAATGATCATTTTTAACACTGAGGATATGATTAGACTAGGAGGCTTCTTAGGGCCTACTAGAATCAAACACAAAGATCAACATTGAAGGTCTGTTTGAGTCTTGCACCCTTCATTGCTGCAAAACCTCCTGCATATAACTGGGTTGTATACTGGTCTATTGCTGAACAGGTTCATTCCTAGCCTAAAGCAACGAAGCCCAACGTGGGGCTCGAACCCACGACCCTGAGATTAAGAGTCTCATGCTCTACCGACTGAGCTAGGCAGGCTTGAAGATCAGAAAAAAAGGTTGTGATTTCGAGCCCCACCTTGGGCAATGGTATTCTGTCGACTATTGGGTTAAAATAATGCCTTCCGTCATGCAACATATATCAAAGATGATGCTAGTTACTATTGATGAGAGGAATCAAAGGCTGTGGGAGTCAATGATAATTTTTAACACTGAGGATATGATTGGACTAGGAGGCTTCTTAGGGCCTACTAGAATCAAACACAAAGATCAACATTGACGGTCTGTTTGAGTCTTGCACCCTTCATTGCTGCAAAACCTCCAGTATATAACTGGGTTGTATACTGGTCTGTTGCTGAACAGGTTAATTCCTAGCCTAAAACAACGAAGCCCAACGTGGGGCTCGAACCCACGACCCTGAGATTAAGAGTCTCATGCTCTACCGACTGAGCTAGCCAGGCTTGAAGAACAGAAAAAAGGTTGTGATTTCGAGCCCCACCTTGGGCAATGGTATTCTGTCGACTATTGGGTTAAACTAATGCCTTCCGTCATGCAACATATATCAAAGAAGATGCTAGTTACAATTGAAGAGAGGAATCAAAGGCTGTGGGAGTCAATGATCATTTTTAACACTGAGGATATGATTGGACTAGGAGGCTTCTTAGGGCCTACTAGAATCAAACACAAAGATCAACATTGACGGTCTGTTTGAGTCTTGCACCCTTCATTGCTGCAAAACCTCCAGTATATAACTGGGTTGTATACTGGTCTGTTGCTGAACAGGTTAATTCCTAGCCTAAAACAACGAAGCCCAACGTGGGGCTCGAACCCACGACCCTGAGATTAAGAGTCTCATGCTCTACCGACTGAGCTAGCCAGGCTTGAAGAACAGAAAAAAGGTTGTGATTTCGAGCCCCACCTTGGGCAATGGTATTCTGTCGACTATTGGGTTAAATTAATGCCTTCCGTCATGCAACATATATCAAAGAAGATGCTAGTTACAATTGAAGAGAGGAATCAAAGGCTGTGGGAGTCAATGATCATTTTTAACACTGAGGATATGATTGGACTAGGAGGCTTCTTAGGGCCTACTAGAATCAAACACAAAGATCAACGTTGACGGTCTGTTTGAGTCTTGCACCCTTCATTGCTGCAAAACCTCCAGCATATAACTGGGTTGTATACTGGTCAATTGCTGAACAGGTTCATTCCTAGCCTAAAGCAACGAAGCCCAACGTGGGGCTCGAACCCACGACCCTGAGATTAAGAGTCTCATGCTCTACCGACTGAGCTAGCCAGGCTTGAAGATCAGAAAAAAAGGTTGTGATTTCGAGCCCCACCTTGGGCAATGGTATTCTGTCGACTATTGGGTTAAATTAATGCCTTCCATCGTGCAACATATATCAAAGATGATGCTAGTTACAATTGATGAGAGGAATCAAAGGCTGTGGGAGTCAATGATAATTTTTAACACTGAGGATATGATTGGACTAGGAGGCTTCTTAGGGCCTACTAGAATCAAACACAAAGATCAACATTGACGGTCTGTTTGAGTCTTGCACCCTTCATTGCTGCAAAACCTCCAGTATATAACTGGGTTGTATACTGGTCTATTGCTGAACAGGTTAATTCCTAGCCTAAAGCCCAACGTGGGGCTCGAACACACGACCCTGAGATTAAGAGTCTCATGCTCTACCGACTGAGCTAGCCAGGCTTGAAGATCAGAAAAAAAGGTTGTGATTTCGAGCCCCACCTTGGGCAATGGTATTCTGTCGACTATTGGGTTAAAATAATGCCTTCCGTCATGCAACATATATCAAAGATGATGCTGGTTACTATTGATGAGAGGAATCAAAGGCTGTGGGAGTCAATGATAATTTTTAACACTGAGGATATGATTGGACTAGGAGGCTTCTTAGGGCCTACTAGAATCAAACACAAAGATCAACATTGACGGTCTGTTTGAGTCTTGCACCCTTCATTGCTGCAAAACCTCCAGTATATAACTGGGTTGTATACTGGTCTGTTGCTGAACAGGTTAATTCCTAGCCTAAAGCCCAACGTGGGGCTCGAACCCACGACCCTGAGATTAAGAGTCTCATGCTCTACCGACTGAGCTAGCCAGGCTTGAAGAACAGAAAAAAGGTTGTGATTTCGAGCCCCACCTTGGGCAATGGTATTCTGTCGACTATTGGGTTAAACTAATGCCTTCCGTCATGCAACATATATCAAAGAAGATGCTAGTTACAATTGAAGAGAGGAATCAAAGGCTGTGGGAGTCAATGATCATTTTTAACACTGAGGATATGATTGGACTAGGAGGCTTCTTAGGGCCTACTAGAATCAAACACAAAGATCAACATTGACGGTCTGTTTGAGTCTTGCACCCTTCATTGCTGCAAAACCTCCAGCATATAACTGGGTTGTATACTGGTCTATTGCTGAACAGGTTCATTCCTAGCCTAAAGCAACGAAGCCCAACGTGGGGCTCGAACCCACGACCCTGAGATTAAGAGTCTCATGCTCTACCGACTGAGCTAGCCAGGCTTGAAGAACAGAAAAAAGGTTGTGATTTCGAGCCCCACCTTGGGCAATGGTATTCTGTCGACTATTGGGTTAAATTAATGCCTTCCGTCATGCAACATATATCAAAGAAGATGCTAGTTACAATTGAAGAGAGGAATCAAAGGCTGTGGGAGTCAATGATCATTTTTAACACTGAGGATATGATTGGACTAGGAGGCTTCTTAGGGCCTACTAGAATCAAACACAAAGATCAACGTTGACGGTCTGTTTGAGTCTTGCACCCTTCATTGCTGCAAAACCTCCAGCATATAACTGGGTTGTATACTGGTCAATTGCTGAACAGGTTCATTCCTAGCCTAAAGCAACGAAGCCCAACGTGGGGCTCGAACCCACGACCCTGAGATTAAGAGTCTCATGCTCTACCGACTGAGCTAGCCAGGCTTGAAGATCAGAAAAAAAGGTTGTGATTTCGAGCCCCACCTTGGGCAATGGTATTCTGTCGACTATTGGGTTAAA
The DNA here is from genome assembly GCA_038501785.1 of Myoxocephalus aenaeus. NCBI lineage: Eukaryota > Metazoa > Chordata > Actinopteri > Perciformes > Cottidae > Myoxocephalus > Myoxocephalus aenaeus. The sequence goes on along the minus strand of JBAMJR010000419.1, from coordinate 2,063,513 downwards.
TTAATGCCTTCCATCGTGCAACATATATCAAAGATGATGCTAGTTACAATTGATGAGAGGAATCAAAGGCTGTGGGAGTCAATGATAATTTTTAACACTGAGGATATGATTGGACTAGGAGGCTTCTTAGGGCCTACTAGAATCAAACACAAAGATCAACATTGACGGTCTGTTTGAGTCTTGCACCCTTCATTGCTGCAAAACCTCCAGTATATAACTGGGTTGTATACTGGTCTATTGCTGAACAGGTTAATTCCTAGCCTAAAGCCCAACGTGGGGCTCGAACACACGACCCTGAGATTAAGAGTCTCATGCTCTACCGACTGAGCTAGCCAGGCTTGAAGATCAGAAAAAAAGGTTGTGATTTCGAGCCCCACCTTGGGCAATGGTATTCTGTCGACTATTGGGTTAAAATAATGCCTTCCGTCATGCAACATATATCAAAGATGATGCTGGTTACTATTGATGAGAGGAATCAAAGGCTGTGGGAGTCAATGATAATTTTTAACACTGAGGATATGATTGGACTAGGAGGCTTCTTAGGGCCTACTAGAATCAAACACAAAGATCAACATTGACGGTCTGTTTGAGTCTTGCACCCTTCATTGCTGCAAAACCTCCAGTATATAACTGGGTTGTATACTGGTCTGTTGCTGAACAGGTTAATTCCTAGCCTAAAGCCCAACGTGGGGCTCGAACCCACGACCCTGAGATTAAGAGTCTCATGCTCTACCGACTGAGCTAGCCAGGCTTGAAGAACAGAAAAAAGGTTGTGATTTCGAGCCCCACCTTGGGCAATGGTATTCTGTCGACTATTGGGTTAAACTAATGCCTTCCGTCATGCAACATATATCAAAGAAGATGCTAGTTACAATTGAAGAGAGGAATCAAAGGCTGTGGGAGTCAATGATCATTTTTAACACTGAGGATATGATTGGACTAGGAGGCTTCTTAGGGCCTACTAGAATCAAACACAAAGATCAACATTGACGGTCTGTTTGAGTCTTGCACCCTTCATTGCTGCAAAACCTCCAGCATATAACTGGGTTGTATACTGGTCTATTGCTGAACAGGTTCATTCCTAGCCTAAAGCAACGAAGCCCAACGTGGGGCTCGAACCCACGACCCTGAGATTAAGAGTCTCATGCTCTACCGACTGAGCTAGCCAGGCTTGAAGAACAGAAAAAAGGTTGTGATTTCGAGCCCCACCTTGGGCAATGGTATTCTGTCGACTATTCGGTTAAATTAATGCCTTCCCTCATGCAACATATATCAAAGAAGATGCTAGTTACAATTGAAGAGAGGAATCAAAGGCTGTGGGAGTCAATGATAATTTTTAACACTGAGGATATGATTGGACTAGGAGGCTTCTTAGGGCCTACTAGAATCAAACACAAAGATCAACATTGACGGTCTGTTTGAGTCTTGCACCCTTCATTGCTGCAAAACCTCCAGTATATAACTGGGTTGTATACTGGTCTGTTGCTGAACAGGTTAATTCCTAGCCTAAAGCCCAACGTGGGGCTCGAACCCACGACCCTGAGATTAAGAGTCTCATGCTCTACCGACTGAGCTAGCCAGGCTTGAAGAACAGAAAAAAGGTTGTGATTTCGAGCCCCACCTTGGGCAATGGTATTCTGTCGACTATTGGGTTAAACTAATGCCTTCCGTCATGCAACATATATCAAAGAAGATGCTAGTTACAATTGAAGAGAGGAATCAAAGGCTGTGGGAGTCAATGATCATTTTTAACACTGAGGATATGATTGGACTAGGAGGCTTCTTAGGGCCTACTAGAATCAAACACAAAGATCAACATTGACGGTCTGTTTGAGTCTTGCACCCTTCATTGCTGCAAAACCTCCAGCATATAACTGGGTTGTATACTGGTCTATTGCTGAACAGGTTCATTCCTAGCCTAAAGCAACGAAGCCCAACGTGGGGCTCGAACCCACGACCCTGAGATTAAGAGTCTCATGCTCTACCGACTGAGCTAGCCAGGCTTGAAGAACAGAAAAAAGGTTGTGATTTCGAGCCCCACCTTGGGCAATGGTATTCTGTCGACTATTCGGTTAAATTAATGCCTTCCCTCATGCAACATATATCAAAGAAGATGCTAGTTACAATTGAAGAGAGGAATCAAAGGCTGTGGGAGTCAATGATCATTTTTAACACTGAGGATATGATTGGACTAGGAGGCTTCTTAGGGCCTACTAGAATCAAACACAAAGATCAACATTGACGGTCTGTTTGAGTCTTGCACCCTTCATTGCTGCAAAACCTCCAGTATATAACTGGGTTGTATACTGGTCTGTTGCTGAACAGGTTCATTCCTAGCCTAAAGCCCAACGTGGGGCTCGAACCCACGACCCTGAGATTAAGAGTCTCATGCTCTACCGACTGAGCTAGCCAGGCTTGAAGAACAGAAAAAAGGTTGTGATTTCGAGCCCCACCTTGGGCAATGGTATTCTGTCGACTATTGGGTTAAACTAATGCCTTCCGTCATGCAACATATATCAAAGAAGATGCTAGTTACAATTGAAGAGAGGAATCAAAGGCTGTGGGAGTCAATGATCATTTTTAACACTGAGGATATGATTGGACTAGGAGGCTTCTTAGGGCCTACTAGAATCAAACACAAAGATCAACATTGACGGTCTGTTTGAGTCTTGCACCCTTCATTGCTGCAAAACCTCCAGCATATAACTGGGTTGTATACTGGTCTATTGCTGAACAGGTTCATTCCTAGCCTAAAGCAACGAAGCCCAACGTGGGGCTCGAACCCACGACCCTGAGATTAAGAGTCTCATGCTCTACCGACTGAGCTAGCCAGGCTTGAAGAACAGAAAAAAGGTTGTGATTTCGAGCCCCACCTTGGGCAATGGTATTCTGTCGACTATTCGGTTAAATTAATGCCTTCCCTCATGCAACATATATCAAAGAAGATGCTAGTTACAATTGAAGAGAGGAATCAAAGGCTGTGGGAGTCAATGATCATTTTTAACACTGAGGATATGATTGGACTAGGAGGCTTCTTAGGGCCTACTAGAATCAAACACAAAGATCAACATTGACGGTCTGTTTGAGTCTTGCACCCTTCATTGCTGCAAAACCTCCAGTATATAACTGGGTTGTATACTGGTCTGTTGCTGAACAGGTTCATTCCTAGCCTAAAGCCCAACGTGGGGCTCGAACCCACGACCCTGAGATTAAGAGTCTCATGCTCTACCGACTGAGCTAGCCAGGCTTGAAGAACAGAAAAAAGGTTGTGATTTCGAGCCCCACCTTGGGCAATGGCATTCTGTCGACTATTCGGTTAAATTAATGCCTTCCCTCATGCAACATATATCAAAGAAGATGCTAGTTACAATTGAAGAGAGGAATCAAAGGCTGTGGGAGTCAATGATCATTTTTAACACTGAGGATATGATTGGACTAGGAGGCTTCTTAGGGCCTACTAGAATCAAACACAAAGATCAACATTGACGGTCTGTTTGAGTCTTGCACCCTTCATTGCTGCAAAACCTCCAGTATATAACTGGGTTGTATACTGGTCTGTTGCTGAACAGGTTAATTCCTAGCCTAAAACAACGAAGCCCAACGTGGGGCTCGAACCCACGACCCTGAGATTAAGAGTCTCATGCTCTACCGACTGAGCTAGCCAGGCTTGAAGAACAGAAAAAAGGTTGTGATTTCGAGCCCCACCTTGGGCAATGGTATTCTGTCGACTATTGGGTTAAATTAATGCCTTCCGTCATGCAACATATATCAAAGAAGATGCTAGTTACAATTGAAGAGAGGAATCAAAGGCTGTGGGAGTCAATGATCATTTTTAACACTGAGGATATGATTGGACTAGGAGGCTTCTTAGGGCCTACTAGAATCAAACACAAAGATCAACATTGACGGTCTGTTTGAGTCTTGCACCCTTCATTGCTGCAAAACCTCCAGCATATAACTGGGTTGTATACTGTTCAATTGCTGAACAGGTTCATTCCTAGCCTAAAGCAACGAAGCCCAACGTGGGGCTCGAACCCACGACCCTGAGATTAAGAGTCTCATGCTCTACCGACTGAGCTAGCCAGGCTTGAAGATCAGAAAAAAAGGTTGTGATTTCGAGCCCCACCTTGGGCAATGGTATTCTGTCGACTATTGGGTTAAATTAATGCCTTCCATCGTGCAACATATATCAAAGATGATGCTAGTTACAATTGATGAGAGGAATCAAAGGCTGTGGGAGTCAATGATAATTTTTAACACTGAGGATATGATTGGACTAGGAGGCTTCTTAGGGCCTACTAGAATCAAACACAAAGATCAACATTGACGGTCTGTTTGAGTCTTGCACCCTTCATTGCTGCAAAACCTCCAGCATATAACTGGGTTGTATACTGGTCTATTGCTGAACAGGTTCATTCCTAGCCTAAAGCAACGAAGCCCAACGTGGGGCTCGAACCCACGACCCTGAGATTAAGAGTCTCATGCTCTACCGACTGAGCTAGCCAGGCTTGAAGAAAAGAAAAAAGGTTGTGATTTCGAGCCCCACCTTGGGCAATGGTATTCTGTCGACTATTGGGTTAAATTAATGCCTTCTGTCGTGCAACATATATCAAAGATGATGCTAGTTACAATTGATGAGAGGAATCAAAGGCTGTGGGAGTCAATGATCATTTTTAACACTGAGGATATGATTGGACTAGGAGGCTTCTTAGGGCCTACTAGAATCAAACACAAAGATCAACATTGACGGTCTGTTTGAGTCTTGCACCCTTCATTGCTGCAAAACCTCCAGTATATAACTGGGTTGTATACTGGTCTGTTGCTGAACAGGTTAATTCCTAGCCTAAAGCAACGAAGCCCAACGTGGGGCTCGAACCCACGACCCTGAGATTAAGAGTCTCATGCTCTACCGACTGAGCTAGCCAGGCTTGAAGAACAGAAAAAAGGTTGTGATTTCGAGCCCCACCTTGGGCAATGGTATTCTGTCGACTATTCGGTTAAATTAATGCCTTCCCTCATGCAACATATATCAAAGAAGATGCTAGTTACAATTGAAGAGAGGAATCAAAGGCTGTGGGAGTCAATGATAATTTTTAACACTGAGGATATGATTGGACTAGGAGGCTTCTTAGGGCCTACTAGAATCAAACACAAAGATCAACATTGACGGTCTGTTTGAGTCTTGCACCCTTCATTGCTGCAAAACCTCCAGTATATAACTGGGTTGTATACTGGTCTGTTGCTGAACAGGTTAATTCCTAGCCTAAAGCCCAACGTGGGGCTCGAACCCACGACCCTGAGATTAAGAGTCTCATGCTCTACCGACTGAGCTAGCCAGGCTTGAAGAACAGAAAAAAGGTTGTGATTTCGAGCCCCACCTTGGGCAATGGTATTCTGTCGACTATTGGGTTAAACTAATGCCTTCCGTCATGCAACATATATCAAAGAAGATGCTAGTTACAATTGAAGAGAGGAATCAAAGGCTGTGGGAGTCAATGATCATTTTTAACACTGAGGATATGATTGGACTAGGAGGCTTCTTAGGGCCTACTAGAATCAAACACAAAGATCAACATTGACGGTCTGTTTGAGTCTTGCACCCTTCATTGCTGCAAAACCTCCAGCATATAACTGGGTTGTATACTGGTCTATTGCTGAACAGGTTCATTCCTAGCCTAAAGCAACGAAGCCCAACGTGGGGCTCGAACCCACGACCCTGAGATTAAGAGTCTCATGCTCTACCGACTGAGCTAGCCAGGCTTGAAGAACAGAAAAAAGGTTGTGATTTCGAGCCCCACCTTGGGCAATGGTATTCTGTCGACTATTCGGTTAAATTAATGCCTTCCCTCATGCAACATATATCAAAGAAGATGCTAGTTACAATTGAAGAGAGGAATCAAAGGCTGTGGGAGTCAATGATCATTTTTAACACTGAGGATATGATTGGACTAGGAGGCTTCTTAGGGCCTACTAGAATCAAACACAAAGATCAACATTGACGGTCTGTTTGAGTCTTGCACCCTTCATTGCTGCAAAACCTCCAGCATATAACTGGGTTGTATACTGGTCTATTGCTGAACAGGTTCATTCCTAGCCTAAAGCAACGAAGCCCAACGTGGGGCTCGAACCCACGACCCTGAGATTAAGAGTCTCATGCTCTACCGACTGAGCTAGCCAGGCTTGAAGAAAAGAAAAAAGGTTGTGATTTCGAGCCCCACCTTGGGCAATGGTATTCTGTCGACTATTGGGTTAAATTAATGCCTTCTGTCGTGCAACATATATCAAAGATGATGCTAGTTACAATTGATGAGAGGAATCAAAGGCTGTGGGAGTCAATGATCATTTTTAACACTGAGGATATGATTGGACTAGGAGGCTTCTTAGGGCCTACTAGAATCAAACACAAAGATCAACATTGACGGTCTGTTTGAGTCTTGCACCCTTCATTGCTGCAAAACCTCCAGTATATAACTGGGTTGTATACTGGTCTGTTGCTGAACAGGTTAATTCCTAGCCTAAAACAACGAAGCCCAACGTGGGGCTCGAACCCACGACCCTGAGATTAAGAGTCTCATGCTCTACCGACTGAGCTAGCCAGGCTTGAAGATCAGAAAAAAAGGTTGTGATTTCGAGCCCCACCTTGGGCAATGGTATTCTGTCGACTATTCGGTTAAATTAATGCCTTCCGTCATGCAACATATATCAAAGAAGATGCTAGTTACAATTGAAGAGAGGAATCAAAGGCTGTGGGAGTCAATGATCATTTTTAACACTGAGGATATGATTAGACTAGGAGGCTTCTTAGGGCCTACTAGAATCAAACACAAAGATCAACATTGAAGGTCTGTTTGAGTCTTGCACCCTTCATTGCTGCAAAACCTCCTGCATATAACTGGGTTGTATACTGGTCTATTGCTGAACAGGTTCATTCCTAGCCTAAAGCAACGAAGCCCAACGTGGGGCTCGAACCCACGACCCTGAGATTAAGAGTCTCATGCTCTACCGACTGAGCTAGGCAGGCTTGAAGATCAGAAAAAAAGGTTGTGATTTCGAGCCCCACCTTGGGCAATGGTATTCTGTCGACTATTGGGTTAAAATAATGCCTTCCGTCATGCAACATATATCAAAGATGATGCTAGTTACTATTGATGAGAGGAATCAAAGGCTGTGGGAGTCAATGATAATTTTTAACACTGAGGATATGATTGGACTAGGAGGCTTCTTAGGGCCTACTAGAATCAAACACAAAGATCAACATTGACGGTCTGTTTGAGTCTTGCACCCTTCATTGCTGCAAAACCTCCAGTATATAACTGGGTTGTATACTGGTCTGTTGCTGAACAGGTTAATTCCTAGCCTAAAACAACGAAGCCCAACGTGGGGCTCGAACCCACGACCCTGAGATTAAGAGTCTCATGCTCTACCGACTGAGCTAGCCAGGCTTGAAGAACAGAAAAAAGGTTGTGATTTCGAGCCCCACCTTGGGCAATGGTATTCTGTCGACTATTGGGTTAAACTAATGCCTTCCGTCATGCAACATATATCAAAGAAGATGCTAGTTACAATTGAAGAGAGGAATCAAAGGCTGTGGGAGTCAATGATCATTTTTAACACTGAGGATATGATTGGACTAGGAGGCTTCTTAGGGCCTACTAGAATCAAACACAAAGATCAACATTGACGGTCTGTTTGAGTCTTGCACCCTTCATTGCTGCAAAACCTCCAGTATATAACTGGGTTGTATACTGGTCTGTTGCTGAACAGGTTAATTCCTAGCCTAAAACAACGAAGCCCAACGTGGGGCTCGAACCCACGACCCTGAGATTAAGAGTCTCATGCTCTACCGACTGAGCTAGCCAGGCTTGAAGAACAGAAAAAAGGTTGTGATTTCGAGCCCCACCTTGGGCAATGGTATTCTGTCGACTATTGGGTTAAATTAATGCCTTCCGTCATGCAACATATATCAAAGAAGATGCTAGTTACAATTGAAGAGAGGAATCAAAGGCTGTGGGAGTCAATGATCATTTTTAACACTGAGGATATGATTGGACTAGGAGGCTTCTTAGGGCCTACTAGAATCAAACACAAAGATCAACGTTGACGGTCTGTTTGAGTCTTGCACCCTTCATTGCTGCAAAACCTCCAGCATATAACTGGGTTGTATACTGGTCAATTGCTGAACAGGTTCATTCCTAGCCTAAAGCAACGAAGCCCAACGTGGGGCTCGAACCCACGACCCTGAGATTAAGAGTCTCATGCTCTACCGACTGAGCTAGCCAGGCTTGAAGATCAGAAAAAAAGGTTGTGATTTCGAGCCCCACCTTGGGCAATGGTATTCTGTCGACTATTGGGTTAAATTAATGCCTTCCATCGTGCAACATATATCAAAGATGATGCTAGTTACAATTGATGAGAGGAATCAAAGGCTGTGGGAGTCAATGATAATTTTTAACACTGAGGATATGATTGGACTAGGAGGCTTCTTAGGGCCTACTAGAATCAAACACAAAGATCAACATTGACGGTCTGTTTGAGTCTTGCACCCTTCATTGCTGCAAAACCTCCAGTATATAACTGGGTTGTATACTGGTCTATTGCTGAACAGGTTAATTCCTAGCCTAAAGCCCAACGTGGGGCTCGAACACACGACCCTGAGATTAAGAGTCTCATGCTCTACCGACTGAGCTAGCCAGGCTTGAAGATCAGAAAAAAAGGTTGTGATTTCGAGCCCCACCTTGGGCAATGGTATTCTGTCGACTATTGGGTTAAAATAATGCCTTCCGTCATGCAACATATATCAAAGATGATGCTGGTTACTATTGATGAGAGGAATCAAAGGCTGTGGGAGTCAATGATAATTTTTAACACTGAGGATATGATTGGACTAGGAGGCTTCTTAGGGCCTACTAGAATCAAACACAAAGATCAACATTGACGGTCTGTTTGAGTCTTGCACCCTTCATTGCTGCAAAACCTCCAGTATATAACTGGGTTGTATACTGGTCTGTTGCTGAACAGGTTAATTCCTAGCCTAAAGCCCAACGTGGGGCTCGAACCCACGACCCTGAGATTAAGAGTCTCATGCTCTACCGACTGAGCTAGCCAGGCTTGAAGAACAGAAAAAAGGTTGTGATTTCGAGCCCCACCTTGGGCAATGGTATTCTGTCGACTATTGGGTTAAACTAATGCCTTCCGTCATGCAACATATATCAAAGAAGATGCTAGTTACAATTGAAGAGAGGAATCAAAGGCTGTGGGAGTCAATGATCATTTTTAACACTGAGGATATGATTGGACTAGGAGGCTTCTTAGGGCCTACTAGAATCAAACACAAAGATCAACATTGACGGTCTGTTTGAGTCTTGCACCCTTCATTGCTGCAAAACCTCCAGCATATAACTGGGTTGTATACTGGTCTATTGCTGAACAGGTTCATTCCTAGCCTAAAGCAACGAAGCCCAACGTGGGGCTCGAACCCACGACCCTGAGATTAAGAGTCTCATGCTCTACCGACTGAGCTAGCCAGGCTTGAAGAACAGAAAAAAGGTTGTGATTTCGAGCCCCACCTTGGGCAATGGTATTCTGTCGACTATTCGGTTAAATTAATGCCTTCCCTCATGCAACATATATCAAAGAAGATGCTAGTTACAATTGAAGAGAGGAATCAAAGGCTGTGGGAGTCAATGATAATTTTTAACACTGAGGATATGATTGGACTAGGAGGCTTCTTAGGGCCTACTAGAATCAAACACAAAGATCAACATTGACGGTCTGTTTGAGTCTTGCACCCTTCATTGCTGCAAAACCTCCAGTATATAACTGGGTTGTATACTGGTCTGTTGCTGAACAGGTTAATTCCTAGCCTAAAGCCCAACGTGGGGCTCGAACCCACGACCCTGAGATTAAGAGTCTCATGCTCTACCGACTGAGCTAGCCAGGCTTGAAGAACAGAAAAAAGGTTGTGATTTCGAGCCCCACCTTGGGCAATGGTATTCTGTCGACTATTGGGTTAAACTAATGCCTTCCGTCATGCAACATATATCAAAGAAGATGCTAGTTACAATTGAAGAGAGGAATCAAAGGCTGTGGGAGTCAATGATCATTTTTAACACTGAGGATATGATTGGACTAGGAGGCTTCTTAGGGCCTACTAGAATCAAACACAAAGATCAACATTGACGGTCTGTTTGAGTCTTGCACCCTTCATTGCTGCAAAACCTCCAGCATATAACTGGGTTGTATACTGGTCTATTGCTGAACAGGTTCATTCCTAGCCTAAAGCAACGAAGCCCAACGTGGGGCTCGAACCCACGACCCTGAGATTAAGAGTCTCATGCTCTACCGACTGAGCTAGCCAGGCTTGAAGAACAGAAAAAAGGTTGTGATTTCGAGCCCCACCTTGGGCAATGGTATTCTGTCGACTATTCGGTTAAATTAATGCCTTCCCTCATGCAACATATATCAAAGAAGATGCTAGTTACAATTGAAGAGAGGAATCAAAGGCTGTGGGAGTCAATGATCATTTTTAACACTGAGGATATGATTGGACTAGGAGGCTTCTTAGGGCCTACTAGAATCAAACACAAAGATCAACATTGACGGTCTGTTTGAGTCTTGCACCCTTCATTGCTGCAAAACCTCCAGTATATAACTGGGTTGTATACTGGTCTGTTGCTGAACAGGTTCATTCCTAGCCTAAAGCCCAACGTGGGGCTCGAACCCACGACCCTGAGATTAAGAGTCTCATGCTCTACCGACTGAGCTAGCCAGGCTTGAAGAACAGAAAAAAGGTTGTGATTTCGAGCCCCACCTTGGGCAATGGTATTCTGTCGACTATTGGGTTAAACTAATGCCTTCCGTCATGCAACATATATCAAAGAAGATGCTAGTTACAATTGAAGAGAGGAATCAAAGGCTGTGGGAGTCAATGATCATTTTTAACACTGAGGATATGATTGGACTAGGAGGCTTCTTAGGGCCTACTAGAATCAAACACAAAGATCAACATTGACGGTCTGTTTGAGTCTTGCACCCTTCATTGCTGCAAAACCTCCAGCATATAACTGGGTTGTATACTGGTCTATTGCTGAACAGGTTCATTCCTAGCCTAAAGCAACGAAGCCCAACGTGGGGCTCGAACCCACGACCCTGAGATTAAGAGTCTCATGCTCTACCGACTGAGCTAGCCAGGCTTGAAGAACAGAAAAAAGGTTGTGATTTCGAGCCCCACCTTGGGCAATGGTATTCTGTCGACTATTCGGTTAAATTAATGCCTTCCCTCATGCAACATATATCAAAGAAGATGCTAGTTACAATTGAAGAGAGGAATCAAAGGCTGTGGGAGTCAATGATCATTTTTAACACTGAGGATATGATTGGACTAGGAGGCTTCTTAGGGCCTACTAGAATCAAACACAAAGATCAACATTGACGGTCTGTTTGAGTCTTGCACCCTTCATTGCTGCAAAACCTCCAGTATATAACTGGGTTGTATACTGGTCTGTTGCTGAACAGGTTCATTCCTAGCCTAAAGCCCAACGTGGGGCTCGAACCCACGACCCTGAGATTAAGAGTCTCATGCTCTACCGACTGAGCTAGCCAGGCTTGAAGAACAGAAAAAAGGTTGTGATTTCGAGCCCCACCTTGGGCAATGGCATTCTGTCGACTATTCGGTTAAATTAATGCCTTCCCTCATGCAACATATATCAAAGAAGATGCTAGTTACAATTGAAGAGAGGAATCAAAGGCTGTGGGAGTCAATGATCATTTTTAACACTGAGGATATGATTGGACTAGGAGGCTTCTTAGGGCCTACTAGAATCAAACACAAAGATCAACATTGACGGTCTGTTTGAGTCTTGCACCCTTCATTGCTGCAAAACCTCCAGTATATAACTGGGTTGTATACTGGTCTGTTGCTGAACAGGTTAATTCCTAGCCTAAAACAACGAAGCCCAACGTGGGGCTCGAACCCACGACCCTGAGATTAAGAGTCTCATGCTCTACCGACTGAGCTAGCCAGGCTTGAAGAACAGAAAAAAGGTTGTGATTTCGAGCCCCACCTTGGGCAATGGTATTCTGTCGACTATTGGGTTAAATTAATGCCTTCCGTCATGCAACATATATCAAAGAAGATGCTAGTTACAATTGAAGAGAGGAATCAAAGGCTGTGGGAGTCAATGATCATTTTTAACACTGAGGATATGATTGGACTAGGAGGCTTCTTAGGGCCTACTAGAATCAAACACAAAGATCAACATTGACGGTCTGTTTGAGTCTTGCACCCTTCATTGCTGCAAAACCTCCAGCATATAACTGGGTTGTATACTGTTCAATTGCTGAACAGGTTCATTCCTAGCCTAAAGCAACGAAGCCCAACGTGGGGCTCGAACCCACGACCCTGAGATTAAGAGTCTCATGCTCTACCGACTGAGCTAGCCAGGCTTGAAGATCAGAAAAAAAGGTTGTGATTTCGAGCCCCACCTTGGGCAATGGTATTCTGTCGACTATTGGGTTAAATTAATGCCTTCCATCGTGCAACATATATCAAAGATGATGCTAGTTACAATTGATGAGAGGAATCAAAGGCTGTGGGAGTCAATGATAATTTTTAACACTGAGGATATGATTGGACTAGGAGGCTTCTTAGGGCCTACTAGAATCAAACACAAAGATCAACATTGACGGTCTGTTTGAGTCTTGCACCCTTCATTGCTGCAAAACCTCCAGTATATAACTGGGTTGTATACTGGTCTATTGCTGAACAGGTTAATTCCTAGCCTAAAGCCCAACGTGGGGCTCGAACCCACGACCCTGAGATTAAGAGTCTCATGCTCTACCGACTGAGCTAGCCAGGCTTGAAGAACAGAAAAAAGGTTGTGATTTCGAGCCCCACCTTGGGCAATGGTATTCTGTCGACTATTGGGTTAAATTAATGCCTTCCGTCATGCAACATATATCAAAGAAGATGCTAGTTACAATTGAAGAGAGGAATCAAAGGCTGTGGGAGTCAATGATCATTTTTAACACTGAGGATATGATTGGACTAGGAGGCTTCTTAGGGCCTACTAGAATCAAACACAAAGATCAACATTGACGGTCTGTTTGAGTCTTGCACCCTTCATTGCTGCAAAACCTCCAGCATATAACTGGGTTGTATACTGGTCAATTGCTGAACAGGTTCATTCCTAGCCTAAAGCAACGAAGCCCAACGTGGGGCTCGAACCCACGACCCTGAGATTAAGAGTCTCATGCTCTACCGACTGAGCTAGCCAGGCTTGAAGATCAGAAAAAAAGGTTGTGATTTCGAGCCCCACCTTGGGCAATGGTATTCTGTCGACTATTGGGTTAAATTAATGCCTTCCATCGTGCAACATATATCAAAGATGATGCTAGTTACAATTGATGAGAGGAATCAAAGGCTGTGGGAGTCAATGATAATTTTTAACACTGAGGATATGATTGGACTAGGAGGCTTCTTAGGGCCTACTAGAATCAAACACAAAGATCAACATTGACGGTCTGTTTGAGTCTTGCACCCTTCATTGCTGCAAAACCTCCAGTATATAACTGGGTTGTATACTGGTCTGTTGCTGAACAGGTTAATTCCTAGCCTAAAGCCCAACGTGGGGCTCGAACCCACGACCCTGAGATTAAGAGTCTCATGCTCTACCGACTGAGCTAGCCAGGCTTGAAAGAGCTGAAAAAAGGTTGTGATTTCGAGCCCCACTTTGGGCAATGGTATTCTATCGACTTCCGTCCTGCAACATATATCATAGATGATGCTAGTTACAATTGATGAGAGGAATCAAAGGCTGTGGGAGTCAATGATAATTTTTAACACTCAGGATATCATTGGACTAGGAGGCTTCTAGTCTTTGGGTCCACTAGAATCAAACACAAACATCCTCATTGATGGTCTGTTCTAGTTTTTTTGACGACAATGTCTTCATTCCATCAATTATTATTGCACCCTTGCACCCTTGATTGCTCTAAAACCTCTAGTATATAACTGGGTTGTATTACTTGGATGCCAGTGTGACGATACAAGTCGTAAACTGTCTACGACCCAATATGCTGAACAGGTTAATTCCTAGCCTAAAACACACAGCTATCCTTTGATGTGATGCGATCCCGACTGCCAGGAATCTCGGTGTGACACTCGACAGTCAACTCTCCCTGACTGCCAACATTACCGCAACAACACATTCCTGTAGGTTCATGCTGTACAACATCAGGAGAATACGTCCCCTTCTCACCCAGAAGGCGGCACAGGTTCTCGTACAGGCTCTGGTCATCTCGCGCCTTGACTACTGTAACTCCCTCTTGGCAGGTCTACCTGCTACTGCTACCCGACCTCTGCAGCTCGACTGGTCTTTAACCTCCCGAAATTCACCCACACGACTCCACTCCTCTGCGAGCTTCACTGGCTACCGGTGGCCGCCCGCATTCGCTTCAAAACATTGGTACTTGCGTACCGTGCTACGCACAGATCGGGACCTATCTGCATCCAGGACATTTGCTGTCCTGGCTCCTCAATGGTGGAATGAGCTCCCCATTGACATCAGGACAGCAGAAAGTCTTTACATTTTCCGTCGCAAACTAAATACACATCTTTTTTTACTACACCTTGAATAAGGAAGGTAGCGCCATAGTAGCACTTTAGTAGCACTTAAATAGCACTTACTGATAGCACTCTGTAGTTTAACTTTATTGAAGAAATTGTACTTTCTTGATTCTTGTTGTTCTGAGTTTGCACTCATGGTTGAATTGCACTTATTGTAAGTCGCTTTGGATAAAAGTGTCAGCTAAATGAAATGTAATGTAATGTGCTTTGAGATAAATTCAAGCCTCAGCGTGTTCAAACCTTTTCAGTCAAGTTACATGATGACAGCTCTTCACAGAACAGTGACAGACAGCCTGGTTTTCCTCCACTTCTCTCCTCTTTGCCATAAGCTGTCATGTCATTCCTTTTGGCTGAAGGCCCCTAAAGTTCCCCTGAGGGTCTCACTATAATGCAACACAATGGCAGACATTAACCTGGAATTAAATCCTAAAGGTAAAATGGCGACAGGGATTTGTGGCTGTCACAGACGCTTACAAGCGATGTGGTGCCTTTTATTTTATTTTATTTTGCAGTTTGGGTGGAGGGGGGGTGGATGTAATTAACCTCCTTGGTGGCGGAAATTCTATTACAAGCTCCTATTCTGCCATGCAAAGTGTGGTGCGGGGAGATGTCACAGGCCATCAAGCAGAAAGCTAGGGCTGTCTGCATTTTAAACCAAACTTCCAATTTTCTCCCCCTATCTTTCTTCATTCTCACTGAAGCTGGAAATTGAGTACGGCACACTTATGTGGAGAGGGAGGGAGGGGAATAAAAGGCACGCTGCTTTTCAGGAGTTTAACAAGTTATTTATTCCATCTACATTACCTGTATGTTGGTATGGGCAGAGGGTTGTTTGTTCTTTTTGGATCGCCTGGTAATATATATGTCCCCTGACTGAATACTTAGAAGGAAGTCAAGGTCAAAGAACTGTGTTATTCATCCAACTCTTTCCCACTGAAATTAAAATTCCCCAAATCCACTCATAATCAAAGAGGCTTCCTGGAGGAGCTATAAGCAAGACAACACCGGTGTATCCTTTGTGGAAGTCTTTTTGGCACCCGCAAACAAATACAACAGTCGTTACACACAGCTGGAATGATCTCTAACCACAGCAGGGCCCTTTACATGTAACTGTTCCTTTGGTTTTCATAAGTTAGGATGATCACATTTTCTGACCTTCCTTAACATTTCTTAATGACAATCCACCTTGATATTACTATTATTATTATTATGTCTAGTATTATTTATCTTGAATGTAGGTTACATCCAAATCAACTGCTGTAATCCTGACATATTAACAAGTCCAAACAACTGCTAGGAGCAAAGTATTATATCAGTAAGAACATTCTCTTGCATTCAGCACTAATTTGTTCTATTTGATGGAATCATATAGAGACAGGACTGTGTTTTTATGTGTATGTATTTCAATCAAACATATATTAAATATCCCTTACATCACATCTCACATCACATTTTTGTAGATGTATTTTTCATACAAACAGATGTAGTGCTTCATACACTACACTAAATATATCTCAGCACCAGTGGCGGTGCGTCAATAGAGGGCGCTAGGGCGCCGCCCCTCCTAAAATTTTGCGGAAAAAAAAAAAAAAAGAAGAAAAAAAAAATATAATATATACTGTCAAAAAACATTATATATCAAATAATTTAAATAAGAAATATACCGTGTTGACGCGCTAAATGTGTGTGGGAGACCGTAAGCCCCTGTCAACAACCACTTAAGTTAAATATAATATATCGCCATTCATCATCACTGAGAAAAGCCCCTCCCCCTGTCGGGGCGCCGGCCCAATGTGAGTCTATGGAAAGCTAACAAACATTTCACCCTCGTGACGGCAAGGACAGCTTCTCATTGGCGGATGAAACGTGAATCTTCGGGCGCACAAATCTGCGCCCTAGCCAATGACATTGTTTCTTATTGCAACGTGGTTGGACTATTCGTCGAATCAGAGACCTTTATCATTCCCTCACATCCCATATAGCTCCCACGTAGCTACGCGAGCAACACAGCTAGCAGAGACTTTGATTTAGTTAGTATGGCGACTGAAAACTCTGTGGTATCTCTACGCGAAACACCTTTCAATCCACGATCAGATGTTGACAAGAAGAGGCTGAAAGAGTTGGGACCCGAACGTCCGGATTTAAATATTCAGCAGCAGGGGCGTCTCTAGGATTTTGACACATCTGGGGCTTAGCCCAGAAGAGTGAAGCAGCAACATTTTTAGACATAGAAACACTCTCCACATACCCTACAGGTACCTGCTCTTCTGGACTGAATTGAATTGAGGCATTTCATGGTTACCAGTTAATACCAAATAGGCTAGCAATTTTCACAAACTTCCCTCAATAGCCCAGGCACAAAAATGCCCCATTCATCATGTTGAACATACCAACAGCAACCATTCAGCAACAGTAAACATTGAGATGTTTAATGAACCATGCATCTTGTCATGTACAGTGTTTACATTGTACATGTAATGCTCTTTACATACTCATATGTATTTATTCTTTACATATTCTTTAACATTATTTAACATAACATACTCTTTAACATAATATTTAGACATAAGATGCTAATAATGCTAATAGTGCTCCACCAACACAAACACTTAAAGTAGTGGTTCTCAAACTTTTTCTGTAAATAACATTTTGTGATTCCATCTGTGCTTTTATAAATAACAGAATAAAGAAAATTGCAATCACTTAAAGTTTCAAGTAAATCAGATTGCTCCATCAGAATTTTTTTTTTATGTTTTAATTGCAACCACTTAGATCAATGAACAGGAAGTTGTATCTGTGCAAAAAAAAAAATACTAATATTTAGTTACTACTAAATAGCTCATTGTGGAAAACAATAAGCTATTTATTTTGTTGCCAAACAAAACAGAATGAGTGCAGATATGTGAGCATCAGGTTGCATCAGTAATAGTGGCTGCAGTGAGCTGCTTTCCTCTACACATCTTTATAAAACAGGGTTGTAGATTTGATACAATTCATGTTCAACGTTGAGATCTGTTTTCTGTTTTGAGACACGCAGCAGCAGAAAGGACGTCAGGGAGACTTCTGGCAAAACGCCAAAAAATAAGCGAGCGAGTTGCGCATGCGCAAGCGTAACCTGTTAACGGCGTAACCATTTACCCGAAAGTACAGACATTTCTCCATGTATTTATTAATGACTTAGTTTTATGTCCGTGTACTTTGTACTTTTGTAATATGTGAAGCCAGCAGCTCATTGTTGGTAGAAGACAAGAGCACTTTGTCTCTTTCACCTGAAGCAAGAGAGCTGCTCCGGTGCGAGGAGAACTCCGGTTGCTCCTCACAGGAGAGCTGCTGTTGCCATCTTCACCCTGGGAGCGTTTAAAACGCAGATATAGCGATCTGCTTTTCACGCGACATATTTTTCGACGCTCTCTGTCCGCTGTTGTGTGCTCAGTGCTCACCTGTGTGTGCGCGCGCACGTGTCTGTGCGCATCGCAGAGCAGAGGAGAAGTGTTAACGCGACCATTTAGAGACAGAAATGACGGATAAGATCAATAAAATACGTCCGTTTAGTTTGTTTAATAACAGAACAAGGTGTAGACCTGTTCTATAGGAAAGAGAAACTTAAATGACGACTTGTATAATAGGGGGGCGCACACTGCAAGTGCGCCTGCTGCCTGACGCCGCTGTTTTGGGTGAATGACGTATTTTTTTTTTTTTGAAAATTAATATTCGGGGCTAATTAAAAAACATCCGGGGCTTTAGCCTAGGGACGCCACTGTTCAGCAGCAAAGCAGTGACCGCGGGAGGACGTACACCCGGAGCTTCTCCTCAAGCTACATGCTAACCGGAGCTGTTAGCTGGAGGCTCCGTGTGGAGCAAAGCAGCGGCTCTGAGCAGCCGAGGAAGCGCCGGGCTGTGAAGGAAGATGAGCTTGAAGGATTGCTGCAGAGGTGAGTGTCAAAATCAGCAGATGCCTGTTAGAGTTTAATGTTTTATCTTTCCCACAGCAGAACACATGTTGGACATTGTTAGATTTGGGTGGATATCATATCAGACTATAACTTTATCTAAAATACCAATTCAACCCCCAACAAGTTAGAGTGTGTGTGTGTGTGTGTGTGTGTGTGTGTGTGTGTGTGTGTGTGTGTGTGTGTGTCTCATAGCTACAGCCACCAAGGTGGCTCCTGGCCTTTTGTCTATGTTGCTGAGCCATCAAGACACACAAAACATAGTTTTTTGTCTGTAGTATGAAGCCTGTTTGTAGTAGATATTTCCCCACAACTTATCTTACTGTCTCTGTCTCTCTCTATATATTTATCTGTAGGTTTGTGACACCATACTTGGACACACCAGGGAACGCTTTGCCTTCAAAGACCACCTCACCAGTGCCACCTTACTGCAGGGCCCCCAGTTTGAATGCGACGTCAATGTATTCCCTGAAGTTGCTCTGGCCACCACATTGAATGTTTCTTAAACCATTCTGCTCTGAACCTCTCATGCCCAAAGTTACAGTTTGTTGATAGTTGTTATTGGACAGTGTTGAGCACTGTGTTTTCTTGAAATAAAGCTTTGTTTTTTAGAATATTCTACTCCAAACCTCTTTTCTTCTCATTGTGGAGTGCTATTTAAACCGCGCCGCCCAACTGCGCCCCCCCCAAAAAAAATGTCACCAGCCGCCACTGCTCAGCACTAGAACATGTTCACACACACATCAGTGTGTGTGTGTGTGTGTGTGTGTGTGTGTGTGTGTGTGTGTGCGTGTGCCTGTCTATATATGTGTTTGTGTTAAATCAATAATAAAGTCTTCTACTTTCTCATCTTATTTCTAGATGGAAGTTACCGTATGTAACCACAGTTATATATCTATATGCGTAGTCCACAGTCGCTCATGATTAACTAAAAGTGAATGAAAGTTACTGTGGAAAATTAAATTAAAGCATGATATATTTTGTTGGTGACATCAACAGGAGATATCAGACACCTAATGAAAACGGGTACGGGAAACATTGCAGTTTTGAGGGTTAGTCTTTTTTTTCCCATAAAAATCTAATCAAAGGGTCATTGTTTGATTATACGCATACAGCACAATATCCAGTGTCCTGTCTGCCTCTTCATGAAGCCCTAACTAACTGTCCACCATTACTTTTCCTTTCAGCCTGAAAAAAATGCAATATGTGTTCAGCATTGTTCTGCAAAGTGCTTTTCACATTCCTGTCTTTGGATGGAAAGCTTAGCACTGAAAGGCCATTTTACTGTGAGAATAGACTGAATGTGAGAGAGGAATTAAAAGGGGTGGGTTTAATGGCCTCGAGAAAATTGCAGGCCACATGAGACCCCCTTTGGTTCTGCTTCCCTGGAGCTTTGACTGACAGCTCCGTCTCTGCAACCGTGTCTTTCCCCTGCCAGTGGAGTCTGCTTTGGCTCTAGGTGTACGGAGACAGCTACAAAGAGATGGACGTTCTGTCACCAGCTCTTTATGTCACACTTCCTGACACTTCTCAGTACAGATGTACCAATCACCTCCTGAAAACAGGAGCTATGTTGCAAATCGTTACCATTGTGAGGAGTAACAGTAACCAGTGGAGTGTAAATTTGCAAAGAAGCCAGTTCAGCCACTTTTGTAAATGCAGGAACAGTGTCACCTTAGCAGTAAGGGTGTAGATCTGCATATGGATGGAAGGGACATGTCCTTTACAATAGTTTAGGAGGACAGAATTTACAGAATTGTTGAAAAATAGAGAGGGGCAGAGGAGCAGAATCACTTGTTGACCTTGGCAAAGAAATGAGCCTCTAGGGTGAGCAGCTCTTTGTGGTGCTGAGGAGACTGGACCTAAGCGATCTCAAGGGGTCCTGACTAACCATCCATGTTGGTTTGCCTTCGGGCCCCCTTGCAAAAATGACACCACATCATTGTTTAATGTTTTCTTATTAATAATAATGAAAATTGGTGACACTTTTAATACTTGTTTGTTGTGACTTTATGATCAGGAGTAATTTGGTTTAATTTGATGAATGAGAGCTGAGTGGACTTCTTAAGGCATACTCATTACATGCATCTCTGGGTTCCATGAAACACCTTTTACCTTCAAATCCTGATCCAAAATCAATGAACAAAGCCTTCAACACTAAAAGAAAAACAGGACATTAAGAAACAAAGAAATGTATTTAAAAAATGTACAGGATGCATGACTGAGCAAGCTCTAAAAATGCAAATAAAGCTAATTTGCTTTGTGGCGTATGTGTGTGCGCACGTCAGAGCTGGCTGTGAAGCGAAGTAGCGGGGATGGGTAGCATCTGCATAGCGGTCCTGTCTCTATTTATGCAGTTATGAGACTAGATGTGAGTGTAAACCACATTAGACTTCTCCCAAGCAGGAAATATCCCGGGTGTCAGCCTGCATTCTGTCAGTGTTCTCACTGATTGCTTCCTACATTTCATTATGCTAAATGCGGCTTTTTACACACACGGCATGGAGTGTTTTATAGGGAGGGTGACCAGGAGACGGATCCCGGGAGCGTCTGAGCATGCCAGCCACGAACAGAGAGTGTCCCCAGCCAGCTGCTTATTGTGAACAGGTTTTTAAAAGCTTGTGACAGGGTGGACTGCAAAAGCAGACAACCACATCATCCTCAATTCTCCTCCTGCAATTCCAGTGGTTCAACAAGGCTGAAGACAAAGCCTCTGAGATCAGTTTGGCAGAGGGACGCCAAACGTGTCTACATTTTAAACCTGCTGTAGGAAATCCCACGTTGGCTTGCTTAAGCTGCACGATAAAACAGCACAAAAGAGGACAGCAGTAAATTAGTTCAATCATTTATTTATTGTCATAATTGCACTAAGTATGGATATTATCAGCCAGCGCATGAATTCAATTGGACTGTAAATATGATGAAGTTGTAACTGGCTGTCAATATCTCTCCCAAAAGCTGTATGACAAAAATGATCCAAAACAAATAAGAGGAGCTCTGCATGATCAAATGTCAGAGCCAACTGGGGTTCATAGAAAGGCAGGCAGGTGTCCTGAGGGTACGTCACATGACCCATTAGCTCATGGCAATGCCGAAACCCTTCAATTGGAACAGGAACTAAGTGCTGCCAAATAGAGGACTGGACTCATTTCCGGCTAGGCCACAGATGCTTCAATGCGGCGGATATCTCATTGTGTAGTCGTCTCTACATTTAGGTGGCCGAGGGAGGGAACGAGACTCTGACATATTCTCCTCCCCATGTCCAAGTAGTCTGCTGTTGGTTCAGGGGATTGCAAAATGTTGCTTATTTTTTTCTGCTGCTGATATTTTAAAAGAAGACTGTGAAAATGGCTGATGTCTTTTTGGCTACTCTTTTCTTTTTTTGTGTGGAATCCCCACAGTAAACCAAGAGTTTCTGAATGCTTCAACCAAGATGGGGAATTCAGGCTTATTGTAACTATTTTTGTCATGTGAAAACCTGGCAAAAGCGGTCCCATAGCCCATTTTGGGTCTTTGGACTAAATGTAGATTAATGGGATTGTCCTATTTCAAGGCAATCACCAGGAGCTACACACACACAAAAGATAAAAACAAAACATAACCACACAGCTCTGATGTTCCCAGTTGCTCCTGAATTCTTCATTGAAATGAAAAATGTCAGCCATATATGGTCTTCACTTTATACCTCTACATCTCTGTTAACAACTAGACTAATGTAAATGCCTTACTCATAAGTGGATAACAATGCGTTTTAAACTTTGATAGTGCCAAATTTTAAATTCAGAGAATTTCTATTGCTACCACATGGCCCTCAATTAACGGTGCAAACAGTGCCAACAACGGCAACAGTGTTGACAGAGCTCACACGGTACATCCCAAGTCTTTAAATTGTCATTTCCTCGCTCCTCGATTGAACCGGAAGTGGTTCTGCGCCGCCATCTTGACGGCCGTCTCAAAGCTCTAATTCTGCTCTGAGGACCGAGGAGCGAGGCGCGAGGCGTGAGGAGGGAAATCGGAGGAGTCATGATCGAGGAGCCACGAGAGCAGGCTTCCAGGAAGTGTTTTAACGCTGGACACGCGCCCTCACTGTTCATCTGTTATTTGATTGGACGCTGCAGCTGAGTGGACTGATCGCTGGAGTTTCATATCAGAGACGACCACAGATTAAACTCAATTATATATTATATTTGTTTTCTGATTTACCATCTAATTAAAACTCTTTTTACAACATGTATCGCCCTTTCATTCAGTCACGTAAGGCTGATCCTTCCTGAGTGTCGAGTTTGATGAGTTATTTCATTTAGATTTAACCTGAAACATTGAGCCTAAAAAAATGATTCCAGTGTAGAAGAGAAACCATAATCATATTGTGGGTTATTTTATAATTATGTCACAATCAGAATAAAAAAAACAACTGACGTTAATAATTAATAAATAAGACGCATTCCGCCGGTAGAAATCGATCCTGCGCGTATAAGCAGGACACAGAACACAGTATACATACCATACACTGTGTATAAATACCACACACTGTGTATAAATACCACACATCAGTGACAGGCCATCGGGGCCTGCTAAGCCTTATCTGCTGGCCTAAACAGAATCACAAAGTTTAAATTTAAATTTTGTATTATTATTATTATTATTATTATTATTATTTTATAATTAAAAGTTCAACGACCAGCTGTTATAGCAGGCATAGGTACAGAATCCACTGCCCGCCACTGCCACGCACGTATACAAATGCTCAATGCAGGAGAGGTAACAGATGACAGAGAAAACATCTCCACTCTGACACTGATGATTAACTTTGTCTTTATTAATATAAGTAGTAGTTTAACACCATTAAATCAACTGAAAACATACGATAATTTTTATCAATATTTTAAGTGCATTTTTATTGGAATGTTCGCTAAAAACGGTCCGGACCAGAAAACAACTCCGTTACACTGATCATGATTACAGACACAAACTCCATCAGCTGTTAAAGCGACTGACAGCTGATCAGCTGTGATCAGATGTCAGTCGGCCGCAGTCGTCGCTTCACGTGAGGAAAGGACGTCTCATGTCTCTTAAAATATATTTCCTCGCATCTTCTCTCCTCTCTTGGTTTCCTTGCGTCTCTCCATGCATCCCTGGTGGGAGGGACGAAAGGACGCAAGTGAGGGAAACGGGGATGCAATTTAGAGACTTGGGATGTACCCACAGTGTTTTCCTGGGGGGCAAACCGATGGGCGGGCGTTACCCTTCTGCGACAACCGACTGCTGTAAACGTGAGTCACAGTGTAGAAAAGCCAGGGTTGACCACCATGGTTGACAGTCAGATATCTTGACAAATATTAAATGAATCCCCATACATTTTTCAATGACGGTCCCCTGAGGATGAATTTGTTGATCCCCCTCTAGAACCACAATGAGGTTAACATTTAAATGTGTTCAATGTTTCAGTTTATGACCGAATACCTGCAAAACCAATGTCATCTGCCACCCCTGTACTTTGTGTGGTGCTAAACAGCAAATGTTATGTTCAGAGGAGGATAAAGAGTTGAAACAGAAATTAGATACAGACCTTTTTTATGGAGAGTATCTATATTGTAGTTAACTTGGCTTTGAAATAATGTTGTTAAAATGGTAGTTAGTCTCATTGTACTATGCTTCTTTATGAGTTAATTTTCTTTTGCATTGACAGGGAAAAGCCCCCAGTAAAGTCCCATGTTGGAAAGAGAAGAACATCTGCTGTAAGCTTGTGTGTAGCTCGGCTCATTGGTGGAGTGGAATGGAGGGGCTGCCAGTTCTTTAGCTACTTCCCAACCAACAAAAAAGCGTCAGTGCATACAGCTGATAACAAAATATGCAGCGTCAAGCCTTTGATAAACATGCTGCTCCTCCTCCCTACTGGGACCAACCGTCTTTCTGGAAGCCATGGTAATTTCACTCGTACGAGTACCACTACCAGTCCTAAGCACGTTCCAAAACACACGCCAAATGTTGAGTGATAATCCCTCACTGAACTGCTTCATTGTAAGTATACCTCCAACGATACACTTGCACTACTTGACAAGTTTCATCCCATGTTGCCTTATTTTGACCCATTTTTGTCCAACCTTCTTAAAAACTACTACTATTTTTGTTTGTTAGAACATGATACTCCAGTGACTTGATAAGCGGAGCGAAAGCTACTTTGAAACGGTACATAGAAGCTGGTGAAGATACATACTACTGTTCATTTGAAGTAATTTAGCTAGAGGTACAGTACACCAGTTGAAAGTAGCATTGAAGTAAACATAATTAACAAATGCACCCATTATTTTGTTGTGTAATTTATCACACAAGGTAAACATCACTGAATGATGATAATTCACAGACAATCAAATATTACTGAGCACTTGCTGTGTAAATCCATCCCCATAATACATGAGCGAAAGCTGAAGCCAGGATTTCTCTAGAAGCGGTCCAGTGATTTTAATATAACATGGGCAGGTCAGTGATTTTAATCCCATCCAGAGTGTACATTTGCGTGGTTTTTCCATCTTGATTTCACTCCCAAGTTAAAAACGGCAGCTCAGAACGTGGCAGTGGTTATGACAGGAGGTTACATAACATACTTAACTACGCAACTTTTTCTCCCAAACCACAATATTTTACGAGACCTAACCAATTACATTTCTTGCCTAAACCTCACCAAGTTGTTCCCTGTGGACATTTTGTTTTAAGATGGTATATGCATGTACTGAGCAGTAATTGACACATGTAAAACTGATGCTAGAGGGGTATGTACTGTATAGCGCTATAGTATAGTATAAGCATAGGGCCACTGACAAAGCTGATATATTTGACGACATTTTGAATTTTTCACTACCTGCACGAGCAATAATTACATTACATTACATTACATGTCATTTAGCTGACGCTTTTATCCAAAGCGACTTACAATAGTGCATTCAATCATGAGTACAAACTCAGAACAACAAGAATCAATAATCAATAATCACTAAAGTACAGTTTCTTCAATGGGTCATCAGCGTAGCTATGGTAGGAAAAGCCATGGGCGCGAATGACAGAGCCGAGAGAGTTGGTATACAGAGAAAAGAGAAGAGGACCCAGGAATTACAGGCACCAAACCTACTGTAGTTAACTAAATAAGTTGATATGAATCAAACTATATATGTTTCCTTAACATTCTACACTGTACACAATGTGCATATTATAACCTAGTTTGCAATTGGATCAACATATGACACAGTACAGACTGGATCAGTGATTTACTTGTTCCATGCGTTAAATGCAATTGTTTAAGTTTTGAATATACAGTGGATAACTTCCAATAGAAGTACCATATACACCAAGATAAACATATCTAAATAACTCAGTGATAAAGCTTTAATGTTCAAAAACTCCCCAGCAAAGAAAATGATGACACCTTCCTGAATGAATATTAGGGAAAGTAGCGATTGTGATTAATCTTCAAGACTTTAGATTTCCGAAATGCAGTTGTAGTCCCAAAAAATGTTGTACGAGTGTGGCATGCACAACGCATAATTTATTTACGATGGTTCACGTTGCATAATGAACAATGTCAGTTTAGGGGTGTTGCCTAATTTAATTAGTCTACTTGTGTGTTTTTGTGTGAGTTCGTTCTTTGATAGCCGATGCTGATAAAAGCAGTTACCGCTTGGTCCGTGTTATTGTCGCATTGAATGAACACGTGGAATGCAATTTGGCACACCAAAACGTCAGCTTGTTCCATTATCCAACTTTAATAATCTTAACTGGGAACATCAGAGCTGTAATAAACTTGAGTGAAGGAGAGAACAGAGACAGCTGTCCCTCAAAGTAAAAGTTGCACGTTTTCAATTGCGTCAGCTCCAACGATCAAGTTTTGGCGAGATTAATTAAATAGATGAACAAATAGCCTAAATAATTAACTTAATATATGACTCCTTAAGTCATATTTCTGCCATTTTCCCACGACTGAAGGTGTATACATTCTCCAATGGGCTCCAAGACTGGAAGTATCTGTAGTTATTGATTCCTTGTATTATAAATTCATGTATATAAATAAAGCCTTCGTCAACTAGTTGGGTGAATGTTACAGGCTGTTGAGACATGTGATGAGTCTGACTGTAGCAATAGTTGATTTACATTGAACTTGTACTTTATTGCTGGCTCTGTTGTCATGACAGTAATGCCAGCAAGCTATCCGACATAAGATCCTTCAAGTTTATTTACTGTTCACACTTTTAACTATTCTGTACGTCATCAGTTACTACCGCATAAACATAATACGGTATTACATAACATAATACGATGCCATGGTCAATGTCCCCTATCTGATGCAACTAGAAGGTCATTAGTAATTGTCACTAGTGCTGTCTCTGTGCTATGATGCTTTCTAAATCCTGACTGAAACTCCTCAAATAAACTATTGTTATGTAAAAGTCACACAACTGATTTGTGACTACCTTCTCCAGTATCTTAGAGAGGAAGGGAAGGTTAGAGATAGGTCTGTAGTTAGCCAACACCTCTTTAATTACAGCTACTTTAAAAGACTGTGGTACATGACCCATTAGTAAAGACCCATTGATAATATCTAGTAGAGAGGTGCTAATTAGAGGTACAACTTCTTTAGGCAACCTCGTCGGAATGAGGTCCAGGAGACAGGTAGAAGATTTAGAAGTAGAAACCATTGAAGACAGTTGGTCGAGGTTGATGGTCAAAAATCCTTCCAGACACACAACAGGGCCCACAGCCTCCTCCATGGCCTTCCCACCTGAGGATGGACTGGCAGTAGTCGAGGGCAGGAGATCACCAATCCTGCCTCTAATATCCAGAATCTCATCATTGAAGAAGTTCATGAAGTCATTACTACTGAGGTCTATAGGAATACACGGATCCACCGAGCTATGACTCTCAGCCAGCCTGGCCACAGTGCTAAAGAGAAACCTAGAGTTATTCTGATTTTTTTTCTTTCTATTATTGATGCGTAATAGGCTCCTCTGGCATTACGGAGGGCCTTCTTATATGTTCTCAGACTATCCCGCCAAACTAACCGGGATTCCTTTGAATTGTTGGAAAGCCATATGCCCTCAAGCTTCCGTGATGCTTGCTTCAATATGCGGGTCTGAGGGTTGTACCATGGAGCGAGCCTCCTTTGCTTAATGATCCTCTTTTGTAGAGGGGCTATCGAGTCCAGTTTCATTCTCAGTGAGCCAGTAGCACCATCGACAAGATGATCAATCTGGGACGGACTAAAGTTAGCACAGGAGTCTTCTATTATATTGAGACATGGTAATGAATCAAATAAAGAAGGAATCAATTCTTTAAATCTTGCTACAACACTGTCAGTTAGACCAGTGATTGTCAACCACTGTGCCGCGGCACACCAGTGTGCCGTGAGAGATCGTCAGGTGTGCCGTGGGAAAATGTCCAATTTCACTTAATTGGTCCAAAAAAATATTATTTAGTTGCCGCAAATGATTTTCCATTGTTGAGCGTCTGAGCTGCAATATAGTGGCTGGCAGAGTAATATAGAACAGGTCTGCACCTTGTTCTGCTATTAAACAAACTAAACGGCCGTATGTTATTGATCTTATCTACACAGCATGTCATTTCTGGGTCGTGTCTACAACTCTGCTCTGCTCTGTGTCGCGCACGCGGAGTTCTGCCTGATGCGCTGCACAGGTGAGACACAGCGGAGAGAGAGAGAGAGAGAGAGAGAGAGAGAGAGAGAGAGAGAGACAGAGAGACAGAGAGAGAGAGAGACAGAGAGCGGCGAAAAATAAGTTGCGTGCTTTTCACAATGGGATTTGCTGCTGACGCTATCAGTATTTTAAGCTATGAGGTCTCACTGTTAAAGCCTAACAGTTCATGTGTTTGCAGGTCAAGACAAACAGCCTGGAGCTCCATAAATGACGTTTCTGACTTAGAGAGGCTCTGGAAATATTCTTCCAAAAGCCGAAAAACACCCTGCAGTGATAAAGCCTGCTCACTTTGTGGTCGTCATTAAAATAAATGAACACCGTGTTTCCTTTAAGTCAGTATTTATCAAACTGGGGCGGTATTTATTACAGGTGTAATATCTTTATTACAGGTATGTATTACAGGTGTAATACCTTTATTACAGGTATTTATTACAGATGCGGCGCAAGAGGAAATGCTGATTTTAAATGTTCACCGTCCGCCGTTAACAGGTTACGCTGCGCATGCGCCGATTCTTGGCATTTCGCCAAAAGCCGATCTTTATGAGATCTCAGTGAGGTCGGCTTTCTGCTGTTGTGTGTCTCTCATCATGGAGCATGAACTGAGAGCCGTATCAAATCTACAACCCCGTTTTAAAATAGATTTGTAGAGGAAAGCAGCTCACTGCAGCCACTAATACCGATACAACGTGATGCTCACACATCTCACTCATTCTGTTTTGTTTTGCAATAGCTTATTGTTTTCCACAATAAGCTATTTAGTAGTAACTAAATATTAGTTCTTTTTTGCATAACTTTATTTTCATTTTTCTAACAAAGTGATAACACTTTTTTTTTGTCTGATGGAGCAATCTGGTTTACTTGAAACACTGAATACTCTTCCATGCCAGTAGGTAGTGCAATAATGATCTACCATATATGCTGTGTTATGCTACAATGTGACATTTTGTAACTTTTTAGGTTGTTAGTGTGCCGCGGGATTTTTTTATTGTAGAAAATGTGCCGCGGCTCAAAAAAGGTTGAAAAACACCGAGTTAGACATCTGGTGTAGAAACTTTTGCCTAACAATATAGTATAAACTCAAAACTTATAAGGCAATGGTCTGATAAAAGAGGGTTTGTGGAAAGACTATTAAGTAGTAGGTTGATAAAACAAAGAATGTAACATTGATAAACTGACTCGTCTCCATCAGTTGGAATGGGATTTATTCTTTTGTAGCATATCTCTGACATACAGGCTGTACAAATGGCTGCCTTTTTATATATAAATCGTGCCTTCTGTTATTTAGTCACTTTTATGTTTCTGTTTTATGCTTCTCTGCTCTTCTCCTTTTCTTCCCCACTTTCCATTTGTCCAGTTGTCGGCGTCCTGTGGTTTTGCTTCACCTTGTAATGCACTTTGAACTACATTTGTATGCAGTGGTGCTTTACAGTTGAACATAAATGTGGATATGAGCATTTCTCAAACTTCCACTATTGTTTAACGGAGTAATATACCATTAACATAGCATAAAACTACTATTTGCTATCTATAGAACTGTCTTCCTGAGCAGAGAATTAAGTCTCTCCTGCTGACATTGCCGGGCCGGCCGCGGTTTCTTTTCGGTTACAGCTGAAAACTCCTGAGCGTCATTGCTGAAGCGTAACGCCTCCTCCTGCTGATTACAGTGATGACAATGATTACAGTGATGACAATGATTACAATGGTTTGCAGAAGCAGATGAATGGTCTCTGTGTTCATCCAGGTAACATCATTACTTACAGCCCAAACTAAATTAGCTTCCAATACAGTGAGCTTCCAAATACATCACATTTGTATACATATTGTTCAAAATACCCCAAGCCCTATTCTTCTGAAGATTTGTTTTACGACATGGATGGGTAGGAAGTGAATCCGTCCCTGCGGCCACTGCTGAACTTCAGTACCCTGAAGCTGCCTTACTGTGGTAAATTACAGTATTTGCAGGCACATTTGCATGTCCTGGGAACACATCTTTATTACAAATACAAAGCCACACTCAGAAGGCTGGTGTTTTCTGAGTAAAATATACGATATCTATGCAACATAGAGATCTGGTGTTTTTCCATTTGGATTAGCTGCCAATGCATGCTAATATCTTCTGTAAGACATCTCTATAATGCAATGTTTATTGCTTTACATATCCCTTTAAAATAGCTCATTGTGTTTTTCAAGGGGGCAGGGGGGGATTATAAAACTACATGTCTAATTGTTGTATGCTTTTCAGGACATACATTCAATTAATTGCAGGACATATTTGTATAGGATTAGACAGAAAATAAGAGCAAACACTCAATATAACAGAGAGCAGAGAGCAATAAAATGCATTTCTTTTCTTTAAGAAAAAGTTAAGTTAAGTAAATAAACATTTATGGTCTGATATGGTATGGAAATGCTGTAGCAGCGTTCTCTCACCTCCCCACTCTTGCTCTCTCGGGTCAACAGTAAAAGGATCCGATCCACAGATTGACTTATCTACCTGAATCCAATTTTCATGTTCACTGACTGCAATGAGCGGCTTCATTCCAGGATGAATTACGCTTTTTCTATCAGCTTTTGATAAACAAATCGAGCGCTGCTTCAAGCCCCCGAAAAGGGAAAAAATGTAAGTATTCAGTATGAATAAATCACAGGTTCAAGGCAGACACTTCAGGGGAAGATTTTATTTAGAAACCAAGTCATGATACCACGGTCTGTCTGCATGTGGCAAAGAAAAAGTAAAGTTATTCACTAAACCAAAGCAACTGTCCTGTAAAATTGTTTTATTTCCTATTTTTTTTCTTTCTCTCTGTCTGTCCATCCATCTGTAATCTTTCACCTCTAATAAATCTAATTACTTGTCTGAATCCTCGTATCTCCAGAGAATAAAAGAAGAAAAAACAAAACCTTGCTACACAATATGTTCAGTGTTTTTAGGGCTGCAACTAATAATCATTTTGATTTTCAAATAATGTGTTGATTGTTAGTTTAGTAAACATCAGAAGAGTCTTCAAATATCCATTACAATTCACTGGAATGTCGTCAAATCAAATTATGTCCAACCATCAGTTTAAAACCCAAAGACATTTAATATAAAATGATATAACAAGCAACAGCGAACGTGCAGTTAATTTTGACTGATCAATTTATTGACTTATTCTTTCATAATCCTTTATTAGTCCCCACTGAGGGACTAAGAAAGGATTATCTTATCTTAACACTATTGTGGTTGCAAAGTCGGAATTTCTGGCACAACTTCACCTACTTTTAAGGTGCATGGAAAAGGGAACAACATCTGAAGAGGCCAAAACTCAGGAAACACTTATTGGGATTATTACCCGGTGTCAGGTGTGGGGTAAGGAGAGGACCCAAATGCCACAGCAACAGTTCAACGTAAATTTATTCCACAAAACAAAACTCAGGTCAGGCTTCCAAAACAAGCCAAGGAACAAACAAACAAAAACAGGACTCCAAAAAACAGGGACAACACAGGACTACTCACAGGGCAGTGTACAGGGGTAACAGACGGGAAAACCAGTACAATCCGACAAGGGGACAGGAGACAAACAGGGTTTAAATACAAGAGGAAGGTGACGAGGAACAGGTGGAAAACAATCAGGGCAGCACAGGTGAAAGGCATACACAATCAGGGAACAGGGCAGACAGACAATCACGGACAATCACAGGGCAGGAAGTGCAGGAACACAGAGGACACACAAGACAATAAAACGACACAAAACAAACCAACATCATAACACCCGGAGTCTTTGTGCTTTCTCACGTCACAGGTTTTCACGGATCGTCGATCCTGGACCTTGGTTGTGCCGCCTGCCATGGCCCTGCTGACACACACTGCTACTATTAATATTATTATTTGACACATTACCATTACTATCTCCTCTGTTGCTCTCCCTGAGGTTTCTTCCTTTTTTTTCTCCCCGTTATAGGCTTTTTTTAAAGGAGTTTTTCCTGGACCGATGTGAGGTCCCGGGACAGAGAATGTTGTATGTGTACAGATTGTGAAGCCCTCTTAGGTAAATTTGTGATTTTGAGCTATGCTAAATAAATTGAAACAAAACAAAAACATACTTAACTTGAATCATGGGTTAAAAGCAGATTTAAATAAATGGATTTTAAGTGCTGTATTGAAAGTGGCGAGTGATGGAGAGTGTCTGAGGTGATAGGGGAGAGAGTTCCAGAGGGAGGGGGCAGCAGTGGAGTATATCCTGTCCCCCTGTACAGCAAATAATCCAGTTAAAAATGCTCCTCCTCACAAACAAAGGTAAGGAGGTTAAGAGTGTGTCATGCAGGAGGTCAGAGAGGTATGGAAGGGTGAGGTTGTGAAGGGCTTTGTTTGTGAGGAGGAACATTTTTAACTGGATTATTTGCTGTACAGGGAGCCAGTGAAGGTTTTGGAGGACTGGGGTGATGTGGTCTCTGGTGCAGGAGTGGGAGAGCAGAGGGGCAGGTGAATGCTGGCTGTATTGTAATTTGTTGATACTTTTGGTGGATGTGTCCTACAGGATGCTGTGGTCCAGTCGAGAGCTGTTTAAAACGAGGATGAGTGTTACAGCGGCTGAAGAGAAGAGGGAGGGATGTAGACGGGCGATGTTTTTAAGATAAGGTTGAATCAAAGACAACACCAAGGTTACATACGTGTGTGGAGGCAAGAACAATGCTACCATCGATGCGGAGGGAGAAGTTGTGGTGGCATTTGTTTTGTGATTTGGGGCCGATGATGAAGATTTCAGATTTGAGTCGTCATCAAAGGAGAGGAGGAGGTTGCTGGTGACTTTGATTAGGGCTGTTTCTGTGCATCCAGATTGAAATGGTTCATAGAGTTTGGTTGGATTCCAGGTGGGTTTTGAGTTGGTTGGCAACAGTGCGTTTGAGTATTTTGGACTGGGCCAGTTGATGGTCTCAATTTTGGTTTTGTCGAAAGATAGAAAGGATTTGGATTTCTTAGCCATAGAGGAGTGAGAGCGATTATCGATAGGTTTGAGAAGGTTCTTTACCAGAGTGGATGATGCCAGAGTAGTAGGTGGAGCGTGCAGCATGTAGAGCCAGTTTGTAATTAAGCAATAAGGTACGAGAGGCAGTACTGTGTCGTGCAATAATGTACTGTTCAAGGGAATTGTTAGGCAAACCCTTGAACTGTACATTATTGTAGACACAGTACTGCCTCGAGTACCTTATTGCTTTTATAATACGGGTACCTGCGACTCTATAAATAGTAATAGTAAGCTGCCTTTCAGCACAAAATAGTTGTAGCCGGCAAAACGTTGTGTATCGCATTTCAGCGACAGAGAAAATAGTCCCGGGACGCACGGGACGCACATACGGGACTATAAAACTGACGGCCTGGTCAGTAAATCACAGATTTACTGACCAGGCCGGTTGAAAGCAGGGTGGAGGATGACACTCAGCCACCGATGTAAAGAAGTGCTCTCGCTGCTTCTGTCCGTCTTTTCTCCGTCATTTTTCTCCTCCATGATGTTTAGAGAACTTGCCTCGCGTCGGGAAATTATCGACGTAATTATCTCTCACTGGAAATTATCAGGATGTTGTGATCAAACCCTTTTCATTCCTCATCTTTAGGTTAGGGAGGAAGTGACGTGTGTGTTGTCGTTCTTTATGCTAGTGTGGGGGATGCTACGTGAGCTTGTTAGCTGTTCCGTTTGAGCTAACTTACTGTTAGCAAAGAGCCCCGTTGCAATACTGTGAACACTCAAGCAATAAACCTGCAAGTTAAGGAAACCAACGTCTGCGAGTCGTTACTGCGGACGTGACAATATCAAAGTTTACACCAAACTTTGATATTTACACCAGTTTACACCAGACGTAGCAAAATCCAGGACGTACCATTTCCAAAACTTGTAAGGGGGTAATAACTATTTTCCCGAACGTAGCAAAATCCCGGACGTTTTTGGAATCCCTGCCGGACGCTTTTTTTAGGTCTCGAAAAGAGGACATGTCCGGGAAAAAGAGGACGTCTGGTCACCCTATGTTTGGTAACTGTCAAGCTTGAAATGACAACTAACGGTCGCGCAATTTAAATCTACCTGTTATTTTAAGTGTGCACTGATATGGAACACTCTAAATGTAAACAGGCTGTACAGTACTTTATGGCTGAATAAAGTACACCCCGTGAGTCACTCTCAACCAATCAGAATGCTTGATTTGATCTACCCGTATTATAATGCTGTATGTATTCCTTGTAAGCCAGTCAGTTTTTTTTTTTTTAGAGGGGCAAGCTCATCAAGGCAGGAGGACAGAATTATTGATCCAAGCAACCCTTGTGGATCTCCATGACTAACTTTGGTGTGCATGGAGGATTCATCATTTACATGTAAAAACTGGGATTGATCTGATAAATAGGACTCAAATCAGCTTTTATCTGAATTAAATGTTCCAGTCACAGTTACAGGATGTGATAGTCAATGGTGTTGAATGCAGGACTAAAATCAAAGAAGACAAGTAAAGAGTTTAAATTTCAGCAATTTTACTGTGGTACCTGTTAGTAAAGACATGTTGTATACAGGAGCAGGGGGATATTTATATAGTGATTTAATAATGCTCTCACAAAGGTTTCTTCCCTTTTTCTCTTAGTTAAAGGTCTTTTTTGGAGAGTTTTTCCTGAACCGATGTGAGGTCCCGGGACAGAGGATGTCATATATGTACAGATTGTAAAGCCCTCTGAGGCAAATTTGTAATTTGTGATTTTGGGCTATACAAAATAAATTTAACTTAATTGAAGAAAGTGTCCAAAACTAAAAGCAGGTGAGTGAGTAATTGTAAATTCAAGACAAAAACAGAAGTAGACAAAACGACACAAAAAAGGATTGGGTCAATCAGACTACACAAGGAATACAAACAGGAACATAGCAGCCGAACCGACAACCAACAGAAGAAAAACGGGACCATAAATACACAAGAAACTAATCCGACAACAAGACACAGGTGGGCAGACATGAGGGCAGTCTGAAAGCTGATAGTTGCAAAAAACACAAGGGACAGAGCAAGGCTGACAGGACAAATTCAACATAGGTGATCGCAGAAAAAAAGGAGGGAAAACCACAAGAAACAGAAAACCATCACAAGACACAAGAGACAGGGCACTTTCAAATATAACAGGAAACAAAATAAACCCAAACCAAGGCTGCGGTCGAATAGTCCTTTTTGCTTAAGAAGGTTCCTAACTGAGTGAAATGAGCCGGAGGTATCTAAGTGGCCACCGTGATAAGAGCTGTTTGAATTATTTAAATGCAAAGGAAAGGTGATTCAATGCTTCCTTAATCAGCTCCTTTAGCTTCCTTTACAAAAGGAAAGTAGATACTTCCACCCTACAATTCCTTGTGCCGGCAGTATTTAAAGTGACACACCATTTGGTCGTTCACAAGATCAAACAATCATAAAGACAAATGCAAAGTGACCGTTACCAGGGGCGGGCTGGCCATAGGGCCCACCTCCATCGCCAACAGGCCCTCCCTCTGACATCGCCAGCCCCGATTACATTCTATACTTCACAGAACACGTTAAATTTACTCTAATACCTAAAGTCAATAATCACTAACTGAGATGTATACTACTCCTCGCCATCTGTATTAACACTCATGGTTTGGATGTTGCTTGCAGGTTTTCAGAGCTTTTTGCCGATTTTAGGATATTCTGCCTTGATTTTAATCCAGAACACCAGCATTCCGGCAGACCCAGTGGCGGGCCGTGCATTTCCTACCTCAGCTTGCTGTCTGGTATCGTATACATGAATATGCGTATGACGGGATGCTAGCGCTAGTGAGCTCGCGATCTAGCGCAGACCTGCTTTCCAGTTAGTTTCCATCGCGCTGGGAGGACAGCAAGTCCAAGTGTTACACAGAGTCCACAGAGAAAGTCTCTGCAGCTGTAGCTGCTTCTTCTTCTACAACTTTAAGTGGCGGATCGCAACCAACTTGACTAGGTGCATACCGCCGGCGCCATCTAATGTACCGGAGTGTGTGTGCAGGGTGCTCCATCCAGGCAAATTGGTGGAGCAAAATATTATAAAAAAAGAACATATATGATGTGATTTCTTTGTAATCGTCCAAAATAATATTAAGTCTATGAGTATATTTCCAAGTAAGCCACTGACTGGTTGATACGTGCGATGCATTGAGTGGGCAACGCGTCGTGTATTGAGTGGGGCAGCGGTCTGACAGGAACTCCCGGGCCACTTTTTCCCCCAAGTCCGCCCCTGACCCTGGATTCATGGCTGCCTGGAACCGGTCCTGCCTACTTCCATGGCCCTGCTGATGGAACCGGCCTGGAACCGGTCCTGCCTGCTGCCATGGCCCTGCTGATGGAGCCGGCCTGGAACCGGTCCTGCCTGCTGCCATGTCCCTGCTGATGCCCCCCCTCCTCTCTACCGCCTTCTGTTTCGTGGATCGTGGATTATCTGGATCATGGACCATGCCTACTACTCATTATATGAATAATTTCTGTCATATTCATTGAATGTGCTGTAACTACGCTATTCATTCTGGCCACATGACATCTATTGCTTCTGTCCATCCGGGGAGAGGGATCCTCCTCTGTTGCTCTCCCTCAGGTTTCTTCCCTTTTTTCCCTGTGAAAGGGTTTTTACTATCTTTTTAGGGGAGTTTTTCCTGATCCGATGTGAGGTCCCGGGACAGGGATGTTATGTGTATAGATTGTAAAGCCCTCCGAGGCAAACTTGTATTTGTGATGTTGGGCTATATAAAATAAACTGAATTGAATTGAATTGGATTGAATTGAATTGACCATTACTATAACTTGGAAATCTTTCGATCTTGTGAACTTTCAATAATCTGTTAAACCTGCTTGCAAACTACGAATGTTGCATTGCTTTTGCAGAAAACTGCTGTAAACTGATCAAACTGCTGTAAACTGATCAAACTGACGTATGATATTTGATCTGCTCTATTTGGTGTTGTACTGCCCTCATTCTGTGATTTTACTTCAGGTACAGATGCTGAAACAGTATAGTAGCTTTGTACTCTGTGACAATCACTTGGTTTCACTTTTACATTCCTTTAACCCTTTGGGGGCGGGGCCCGCTTCGAAGCGTTAAACCAGGTGTTTCAATTTTTTTATAAAATTATATCATCACATAATACGTCACAGAGATATGGTTTCAAATCTGGCGGATATGGTTTCCACTTTCGTGTCTGAGCATCTAAACATGGACATGTATGAGGCATGCAAAGCTTCACTGTGAGTCAAAAGATGCCAAGCAAAGAGTCCTGAGCAGAGCTATATTGAAGGGGACTGACGGCGCAGCTTCAGAGCTGAAGGATTCACTAACAAGGAGCTAGCCGGAGCTAACGGGCCAGATAGCTGGCTACAGCGTTTCTGTGAGACTGAACGGTGAGTAATCAATTGTTGTCCCTATTACAGTGAACATAGTACGACTAGTAGTGTTGGACCTCCATTATGTGTTTGTAAGACCGTAAATAACGTGTTAGCTGACGATAGCTTCGTAGCGTTAGCACGTCACTAGATAGAGCAGTGTTGGCTGTTATCTTCCGTGTCTATGACTGAACGGTGCATAATCAACTGTTGTCCCTATCACCGTTAACTTTCTTACAGTGAACATAGTACGACCAGTAGTGTTGGATCTCTGTTATGTGTTTGTAAGACCGTAAATAACATTTGTGTGTTGACGATAGCTTAGCTTTAGCACGTCACTACACAGTGCCGTGTTGGCTGTTAATTTAAATTCCAACCTTGTATATTAACAAGCATACTTTGAACTGGGATGCGTTTATGTCGTCTGCATGACACAACACTGTAAGAACACACGGACAAAGTATCTAAGATGCAAAAGTGTATTCGGATATGCTAAACAGAAGTCATCATGAATTCTCCTTGCCATCTTTCCTTGACCCCGCTACGTTTACCACAGAGGTCAAGGAAAAGTGGTTGGGAATAGATGTTAGGAGGTTATTTTTGGACTGTTTGACTGCAACCCAAGATCATGACAGAGACTCTCCATTAGCCTGGCTACAGTGCCTAAAGAGAAGCCTGGGGTTGTTAAAATGTGTCCTTTATGTATAAAACTATCTGTCCAGACTAACCCAAAATGCTTCCAAATTGGTGGAAAGCCATATCCTTTCAAGCTTTAAGAGATTAACTGTTAATTGCTTGAGGGTGTATTCTTGGCCTTGGAAAGAGTACTTTGACTCAAACAAATCTTACTTATTAGATTATTCCTGGAGCTTTCAGCCACATCTCATTGTCTTAATTAGCAGATTCAATTCAATTCAGTTTAGTTTGTATAGCCCATAATCACAAATTTGCCTTGGAGGGCTTTACAATCTCTACACATACGACATCCCTGTCCCAGGACCTCACATCGGATCAGAAAAAACTCCCCAAAAAAAACAGGAAACTTTCACAAGGAGAAACGGAAGAAACCTCCAGGAGAGCAACAGAGGAGGATCCCTCTCCCCGGATGGACAGAAGCAATAGATGTCATGTGTACAGAATGAACAACATAACAGAGTTACAGCACATTCAATGAATATGACAGAAATGATTTATATGACTCCTTGCCTTCAAAAAAATAAAATAAAAAAATAATATTTATTATCTATTTTCTGCATAAATATGATCAAAAGTCAAGAGTCTGATCAAAATATTAGTCCTCGGTCGATTCCCCGAGTTTCTTTAATTGTATTTTTGGTGCCTTCCCATCATGCCCCATAGTAATAGAGGGACAATGAGACCGCAGGACCCAGAGACAAATTCAAGAAAAAACTGCCGTTGCTTTCTCGCAACGTCAATACTTTACAAACAGTAAAGTCCTATTACTGGATCCGCCGTTGTTAGGGGTACTAAATTAGTTAAATAGTGAAACGTTATAATCTCTCAGTCATGTTGAGGAGCTTACGGAATTACGTGATTATAAAAATATAACGATCTTTAAAAAAAAATGTAATCCATTGTTCCTCTTCTCACAAGGGTTTACAGTACTTTAGTCGTTTAAATTTATTAAATCGGACCTGTGGTTGATGATCTAGAAGCGTTTGAGTTTTTTAAAACTCACTTCCTCATTATCGAAAAATCGGTAAAAAAAAGCTTGGGCGAATGAGGTGACTGTGCCTGCCCCCCGGACTGAAAGTGGAAGCTGATTCCACAGAAGAGGAGTTTGTTAACTGAAGGCTCTGGCTCTCATCCTACTTTTTAAGACTCTAGGAACCACAAGTAGCCCTGCATTCAGTGAACACAGCTCTCTAGTGGGGTAATATGGTACTATAAACTCTCTAGTGGGGTAATATGGTACTATAAACTCTCTAGTGGGGTAATATGGTACTATAAACTCTCTAGTGGGGTAATATGGTACTATAAACTCTCTAGTGGGGTAATATGGTACTATAAACTCTCTAGTGGGGTAATATGGTACTATAAACTCTCTAGTGGGGTAATATGGTACTATAAACTCTCTAGTGGGGTAATATGGTACTATAAACTCTCTAGTGGGGTAATATGGTACTATAAGCTCTCTAGTGGGGTAATATGGTACTATGAGCTCTCTAGTGGGGTAATATGGTACTATAAGCTCTCTAGTGGGGTAATATGGTACTATAAGCTCTCTAGTGGGGTAATATGGTACTATAAGCTCCTTAAGCTATGATGGTGCGTCACCATTGGAGTATGGATCCAGATGGAACCTTCACCACAGCAGCTAACCCCATCGGATGTGGAGAGGGTTAATATATCATCAGATCCATCAGCTGATAAAAGCCATGAGACATGGCTGAATGCTCTGGAAGAAACACGAGCAGACATTAAGCAAGGAAGTTCTTGTTTTTGCTATTAGGTATTTATTAAGAACAATGTTCTAGCATCAGGAGATCAGAATCTTAGAACTTTTCCCAACCAAAAAATACTTGAAAGGCTTCCATGCTATAGATGGAATCACTATTGTGTTAGTATCAATCAGGGATAGAGAGTAGAAAAACAGACATTCATTTGTATGGTAATGTGACTTTTATGTGATTATTACCTCAGTAATGCTGTAGACATGTTGTGTGCTTTCCTCGGTGGAGTCCAGAAAACAGTCCTCACATCAAATTAGAATTTAAATATTCTATCCCCTGCTTCAAATTGCCTAATCCATCAGGAGTCTATACAGTAAATGATCCAGCACTCTCTCACTTGAGACCTTCCCTGCTGTTCCTCATGTCTCTCTTGCAGCTCTGCTCATCTTCTCCCTCCAACTAATGGCGTTAGGCTGTCCTGGTGTGGGGGAGGGGGAGAGCTGGATTCACTTACGTTGCACTGATGGGACTTGCTCTCGTCTAAATGTTGCAAAAACAACGATGCCCTCTTGGCTTTTCCATTTGAGGGTTTCTTAAATCCGTCTTTCTAAAAAGCATCTTAATGGGCTTCCCTTTCAATGTTCTAAGATAATTGTTAGCATACAACAAAACTACAGCTCCTACGAATTCTTACCAGATGTTACAATAACATATTTAGCTGCAAAAATAGCAGCAAAGTATGTCATTGGTTACTGTTTAATAGGGTGATCATATTTTTCAAACCCAAAACCGGGACCCTTTAGTGTAGAGTACAGTCCTTTAGGAAGGAAGAAGTAATCCTCTGTTGTCTCTTTAGAAAAGACTGACTTTGTCTTATGAACAGTGGCGGCTGGTGACATTTTTTTGGGGGGGGGGCGCAGTTGGGCGGCGCGGTTTAAATAGCACTCCACAATGAGAAGAAAAGAGGTTTGGAGTAGAATCTTCTAAAAAACAAAGCTTTATTTCAAGAAAACACAGTGCTCAACACTGTCCAATAACAACTATCAACAAACTGTAACTTTGGGCATGAGAGGTTCAGAGCAGAATGGTTTAAGAAACATTCAATGTGGTGGCCAGAGCAACTTCAGGGAATACATTGACGTCGCATTCAAACTGGGGGCCCTGCAGTAAGGTGGCACTGGTGAGGTGGTCTTTGAAGGCAAAGCGTTC
Organism: Myoxocephalus aenaeus; assembly: GCA_038501785.1. Classification (NCBI taxonomy): domain Eukaryota; kingdom Metazoa; phylum Chordata; class Actinopteri; order Perciformes; family Cottidae; genus Myoxocephalus; species Myoxocephalus aenaeus. Next base: position 2,022,253 of record JBAMJR010000419.1, on the reverse strand, counting down.
CCTGGTGTGTCCAAGTATGGTGTCACAAACCTACAGATAAATATATAGAGAGAGACAGAGACAGTAAGATAAGTTGTGGGGAAATATCTACTACAAACAGGCTTCATACTACAGACAAAAAACTATGTTTTGTGTGTCTTGATGGCTCAGCAACATAGACAAAAGGCCAGGAGCCACCTTGATGGCTGTAGCTATGAGACACACACACACACACACACACACACACACACACACACACACACACACACACACACACACACACACACACACACACACACACACACACACAAACACAAACTTGTTGGGGGTTGAATTGGTATTTTAGATAAAGTTATAGCCTGATATGATATCCACCCAAATCTAACAATGTCCAATATGTGTTCTGCTGTGGGAAAGATAAAACATTAAACTCTAAACACAGGCATCTGCTGATTTTGACACTCACCTCTGCAGCAATCCTTCAAGCTCATCTTCCTTCACAGCCCGGCGCTTCCTCGGCTGCTCAGAGCCACTGCACACGGAGCCTCCAGCTAGCAGCTCCGGTTAGCATGTAGCTTGGTGCATGTAGCTTCACTGCTTTGCTGCTGAATATTTAAATCCGGACGTTCGGGTCCCAACTCTTTCAGCCTCTTCTTGTCAACATCTGATCGTGGATTGAAAGGTGTTTCGCGTAGAGATACCACAGAGTTTTCAGTCGCCATACTAACATAATCAAAGTCTCTGCTAGCTGTGTTGCTCGCGTAGCTACGTGGGAGCTATATGGGATGTGAGGGAATGATAAAGGTCTCTGATTCGACGAATAGTCCAACCACGTTGCAATAAGAAACGATGTCATTGGCTAGGGCGCAGATTCGTGCGCCCGAAGATTCACGTTTTATCCGCCAATGAGAAGCTGTCCTTGCCGTCACGAGGGTGAAATGTTTGTTAGCTTTCCATAGACTCACATTTGGCTGGCGCCCCGACAGGGGGAGGGGCTTTTCTCAGTGATGATGAATGGCGATATATTATATTTAACTTAAGTGGTTGTTGACAGGGGCTTACGGTCTCCCACACACATTTAGCGCGTCAACACGGTATATTTCTTATTTAAATTATTTGATATATAATGTTTTTTGACAGTATATATTATATTTTTTTCTTCTTCTTTTTTTTTTTTCATCGCAAAATTTTAGGAGGGGCGGCGCCCTAGCGCCCTCTATTGACGCACCGCCACTGCTTATGAATGACAGCTAACTGTTAGCGTACTGACAGGTTTGGCAAGAAAAAGTGTCATTGCAGCCTTGACAACAACTCATTGATTGATTAGGTAGCTTAGGTAATAAGAGTGGGACAGAACATGGCACAAGTCCATGAAAACAAATGTAATATTATTAGAATAAGTTCAATTGTGGTTGAAATTGCGAATATTTGATAGTGAATATTGTTGTGTGGTACCCGACATCCTGCACAGACCGAGATGTCTGGTCACCGTATGTTGATATCCACCCTGCACTCTCTGCTCTAAATGTCTTTGCTGTCCGCTCTTCACTTTCTGCAATTACTGAATTTGTCACAGAGACTTGATTGGCCTCTTTCTTTTGATTCATGTTGAATGTGATTGTTTTAAATGGTCAAATTGTATCCCTGTCATGATTCGCAGGTTCTGTTTTTTTGTGCTATTGTATATTTAATTGTTGTACATAAAAAAATGCATGTTTTTAAGCAACTATGTGATACCTATTTTATGCTGCAATTTTTGACATGTTTCAGAATCAGAATATATGCACCTGGTCGCTTTAATTGTGAAGTATATTTAATGTATTTGTCACACAGGTTAGCGCTGACCTCGATCGTTTATTTATTTATTTAATTTGTTGCCAGAGGTAGTTTTAGTATTGCAGGTAGTATAGAAGAAAAAGAAGGAGCAGTCAGAGCACAGACATTCTATTGACATGTCTAGGACCTCCTTGCCATGAGGGGGCCTTGAGAAAGGTAGAACCTTAAAACCCACAAATTAAAGCTTAAACTTTATTAAGCCTTCCCCCCAGCAGATGGAACATGGGTCAAACTATAGAATAAAAGTACACGTCAAATCAATTCTTCCGAAGGATGGTTTGTCATTTTAGGTATCTAAATAGTTATCATGCTATAAATAACAATAAAAAGTTATTATTTATACTGTTATTTATCTAGCATATTGCACTGCACTTTTACTGCTTCTTTTTGCACTTCTAGTTAGATGCTAAAACTGCATTTTGTTGTTTATTACTTGTATTCTGTGCAATGGCAATAAAGTTTAATCTAATCTATTTATATAACACGTGAAAATTGACTGGTGTTGCTGGCTTTCATAGGAAAACGCACGAGAGTGAGTGAGTGAGTTTTCATAGGATATCACAGCAACCGTTGAGAATACGTTGAGATTGTAGCTCTCATATCTAGGAGGTTTTGGACTCATTTTTGTACAGTGGATTTATACAGTCTAGTTATCACATGCAGTGTGTTAACAGGCGTACCCTCTGTCATCCTTTACATCCACGCTGATCATAACACTGACATGGGATTGTGAAAAGGATTATTGAGTTGTTTGAAATTATTTTGGAAGTGTTAGTTAGAGCATTATCGTCTGTGGAATATTTCATCTTAAACCTCAGTCTTCACATCTTGATTGTTGAACCATGGACACATTTTAACAGAGAGAGAGAGAAATGTGATTTGTTACCAAAAGAAGATCATTTAACATTGAATAGTTACCATAAAATGAAGTGGAATGTTTATTGGGACATGTAATTGTTGGATTCGCCTTCAGCATCTAATATTTGGAGATTTGTAAAACTGTATTTATTAACCTTGAAAGAGTGAGTGTCTGCTGATATATTCAACCCAGCATTCTCCTTGCCTACTCAAGCATCAGCCATCTACAGAACATTACATTTTGGGAGATCTCGATTTGTGGCCAAGGACAAAGGAGAACAGCTTGTCTGAATGTCACACCTGTTTGAACTGCAAAGGGCTCAATCTTAAGACTCAGTAAGCTGGAACTGGCTGTAATGCAATGCCATTACAGTAGAAGAGCAGGTCAGGGCTGCCGAGGCACAGTTCAAAATGCCACTCTGGGTGAGCCAAAGTCTTTTTACCTTCAGTAAACTAAATATTGTCCACAGAAAGCAAAAGCGCATTGTCCTTTCATTGACCTTCTCAGGGAAAAGCCTCCCTAAAGGCCAGCAAAGATTGTCAGAATGAAATGTACATTTTGAAAAAAAGAATAATTTGGATACTTAACATGTTTGAATGTGTCTTTAGACATATCATCAGGCATTTAGTACTGACGTTACTATATTTTAGACACATAAACATGGATTTTGTATTGGAAATATTTGTTTTATGTAAATTCATTTAAATTATTTGAATAGCGTTAAGTTTGTTAGTAAATATATATGAAGTTCATCTTTTCTTCCAGTTCACAGAATGGACCTTTCCACAACATATATCTGAGCAGCAGGGACACAACATACATGCAGCGGTGTATAGTAACGAAGTAGAAATACTTCGTTACTGTACTTAAGTAGTTTTTTTGGATATCTGTACTCTACTTTACTATTTATATTTCTGTTTACTTTTACTTTTACTTCACTACATTTTGCAAAGAAAACTGATACTTTTACTCCGATACATTTCCCCTGAAACCTTCGTTACTCGCTACAAAATCAAATCTATCTCTAGAAAGAAAAAGAAAAAAACACACCCGGGACTGTGGTGGAACATAGACTCCACTAAGCAGGTTTTGCGAATCACAATATTCTGCATTTTCCCTCTACATCCTCTCGTCCAGCGCTCCCGAACCTTTATGCGCCACAGACCGGTTACGTGAAGACAATATTGTCACCGACCGGGTCCGACCTCGGAGAGACAGGAGACAACGACACCTGACGTGTGTTCGTTATGTCCAGTCTACTCCTAACTAAACCTTTAGTCCAGTCTACTGACTCTACTGCTAACTAAACCTTTAGTCCAGTCTACTGCTTAACTTATAACCCGCTGCACAAAGAGGATGTTGGAATGGAAGCAGGTTTTCATGCTTTTTTGGCGATCTCAGGATACTCTGCCTTGGTTTTAATCCAGAACACCGGCAGAGTTGAAACAGACTTACGTTTCATTTTTAGGGTAACGTAACATCTTGACATGTGTCAAGAGGTTCCGTCTGAGGTTACCACAGACGGATGTATCTGGTCATTTTTCACAATAAAACATTTTTACGGACTTGATTTTTTAAATTTAACTTACATTTTTCATTAATTCTTTCTGTTCCGGGCGGAATGAGCATACTTATAACCACACTGTTACAACTCCTTAGTGTCATATTGCTTTTTGGAGAATTATGATGATACGTTCATAGTAGATGCAAAAGTATACTTAGGTACAATATATTATGTTGAACATAATATATATGGATGGATCACAGCCAACCCAGTTATTTTATCAACACAACTCCTGGTCCTTGGTCACGGTGACCATAGCACTTCTCAAAATTCGGACCCATTGCTTTTTTATTAAAAGCATGTACTTGTACTTTTACTTTCAATACTTAAGTACATTTTATATCAGAAAAATACTTTTGATACTTAAGTACAGAAAATATCAGATACTTTAAGACTTTTACTCAAGTAGTATTTTATTAGGTGACTTTTACTTTTACTGGAGTAATTTTCCAGTAAGGTATCTTTACTTTTACTCAAGTACGGCTTTTGGGTACTTTATACACCACTGCATACATGCACTAAGAAAAGAAAAGTGTTAGCATAATCAAACAGATGGATCCATGGTTTGGGTTTTGATCCTATTATTGCTGGTATCGATAATCAAAACAAGACTTAGTTTCTGTAGTATCAATACTTTAGGGATTGCTCCACCTAATACTGTTGGCAATACAAAGTTGTAGATACTAAATATTGAGAATGACCCATAAGCAAACCTCTTTGACATGTCTTAGAATAAAAAAGCATCTATAAGTAATACCTCAATAATAAAGCCTTCATTGCATTGACATGAGACAGTTGTGAATCGGTCCATAGTCTTTCTGGTGCGTGTGACACTTAATGGCATGGTACTGGGCCAACATTAATGTCATGAGTTACAACTGTACAATTGACGGAAGAAATGATTTGTTTGTTCATTTTTATAATAATGTTATTTTTAAAGGGTGTCCCAGACTAAGAATTGACAAATCTAATTGGTCAAATATTGCCAATCACGGACTGATCGTCGAGTCAGTTTATTGTTATTTCTGCTCATTGATCTGTGTAAGTTGTATATATAAAAGTTGTAAACATTTATTCCTTGATCTGACAAAGTGTTTTTCATTAACAAAAATTAACAATCCTTTGTTTCATAACCACATTTGCTTGCCACTTCAACAGTAAAAGTGTTTCAGTTACCACCAACTCTCTGAAGACACCAATCACAGCGTGTGGCTCTGAGCACTGATCTTTGGGAATTGGACTATTTTCGCGTAAAAAGGAGACAACTTTGCACCAAATGACTGCATATTACTTCATTTAAATATGTACAAATTACTCACAACCACTGAGATGATATTTACTTGTCAGCACAGTTTGGGGAGAATGTTACCCTTTGAGGTGCTTGGAGCATGTCATGGTTTCTTTTTGTCGTATTTGTGCAGGTTTAGTGGCAGGAAAAGCTGCGCCATGCACAATGCTCTCACGATGATTGCGCTGAACTTTAAATTAAAGTCAGTGTTCAGGTATTAAGTCCCTTTCCCTAAAAATAATCACAAAACACATTTTTACAATGTTTGAATAACTTGGAAGTGATACTTTACTGTTGAAGTTATTATTATAACAAAATATGTCTGCTATTTATAATTAAGTTAATGAAATGGACCCTTTTAAAAGCAGACATTTGGACCCAATAGCAGAAAAATCTTGTGTGACTAAAAACATTAATGATGCCTCCCATCCATATATAAATAAGTGTGAGCAGAATCAATAATATCAGTCACTGAATGTGTGAAAAGATAACATGTGATTCTGCATTGAAACTAGTTTTGGACCCGTTTGGCATTATGAGCATCACAAAACACAAACATTCACAGGAATATCATCTATCATCATCAGAGGCCATAACAATGACCATGAATATACAATTAATTTAGGCCTAGAGAGCCCACAGTTGCTTCATTCCCACTTAAACACCAACGGACATGTGGCTTTATAATCATTAGGTTATGGCCTCTTTATAATCATTATAAAGCCACATTAAACACCACAGATGAGTACAATGACCCGTCACAGTACGGGCCTTTTTAAAAACATTGTTGCTTCTCACAGTAAAGAAAGGAATAGTGAAACTAATAACATTAATGATGCTTAGTTCAAGTTAAATGTCCTATTGAGCCAGTGAAACACTAATTCAGCAAGGGAATATGTTTTTATGTTTTAACCAGAAAATAATATAATTTAAAAACTAATAATCGCTGTATTCCATTTCGTGTTCCAACTGTGAGTAAGTAAGTAGTAAGAAGTCATGGATTTGCTATAGAGCATTCCCAAATAATTCATTGTAATAACTTAACTGGTAATAACATTTCATCTTGATCCACAATGACAACAGTACTGAAATTGGTCCAAATACCCACATAACTGAGTACAGCCACGTCTGTACTCTATGATTTTATTTTTCCATTATTGTTTTACACCAATAGAATTACAGGTAAGAGAAAAATGAATAGTTTACATTTTTGGGTGAACAATCCCTATTCACCCACAACAACAAATATAACCATGTAATATGAATTGCAGACACCTAAACATGTTGTTAGATACAGTTTTATATTAAGGCAATTTGAGATGTAAGTTTGACCATGGCACTTATGTTATGTGTATAGATTGTAAAGCCCTCCGAGGCAAACTTGTATTTGTGATGTTGGGCTATATAAAATAAACTGAATTGAATTGAATTGAATTGAACTTACCAACTCCTTGGGCCAACTGAGAGTGGCCCCTCTGTGAGTCTGTTTTAGGACGCTGATTGGATAAATTGTATGTCACTAATTTATATCTTTAATCAGTGATTGGCTAAACTGCTTATTAGACCCGTCTTTCTTGGGCCCTGGCCCCAGCACGTGCACTAGCAGCAGAGACGTGCACTAGCAGCAGAGACGTGCACGGGGCAGCAGAGACGTGCACTAGCAGCAGAGACGTGCACTAGCAGCAGAGACGTGCACTAGCAGCTGAGAGGTGCACGAGCGGAGAGGACAAGCAGGAAAAGCATATATTTTGCGCAGATATCCTATTTTACAAATATTACTGTATATTCCATAGCTCAAAAACACAAATATTGACAATTTGTATAATTTATTAAAATTATTATAATATCTATAATTAATAATATTATAAATATATATATATATTTTTTTTGGGGGGTGGCTGAAGGTGGCACCAGGCCCCGTGGCCCTCTATTGGCTGGCCGCCATAGCTTCTAGTGTATTACAATAACATCACCTTACCTCACCTCATTTTTTTTCCTGTGTAGACAAAAGAGCCCTGACAGAGTCTGACACTGTCTGCTATTCTCTCCATGATGAGGACACGTTTACATCCAGGAAGGCTGCAGCGCTGAATGATTTCTAACCTTAACCAGGCAGGTGATGGGCAGGCCAACCCCAAGGCTGCGGATGGCTGCCCTTGCTTGGGGTAATTAATGAGTCTCCATCAAACATGCTCCTTCCAGAGGAGCTGGGCTGGCCTGTCAGTGTCCATTACACAACTGTCAGGGACCCAGAGAAGCCCTGACTCGACACTCAGCAACTGGAGCCAGGCGATCACAAGACTTTTTGAAGCCAGTTGACTTTGTGGTTGCTATCAGAACACGTGCAGTAAACTAATAGTACATGTGCTTACCTGTCGAGAGAAGCACAAAATGCCATGTGGGCCACGCAAATGTGCTCTGGGGAAATGTTCCATCCTGACAAGCTTTGAAATGGCATGACTGGATGATAGACTGGAATCATTGAATGAACAGGAGCTGAGTAATAGCCCCCATTAGGAAACTCACTGTTAGATTTAACACTTTATTAAGGTTCCTGGCACTCTGCACACTGGAAGGGGGGGGACGCAGCTTTCTACCACTTAGATGTGGTATATAAAAGTATAACTCTTTAGATATCTTATTTTAATTCGGTACATGTTTATTTCACTTTTAGCATTAACGCAGGATAACATACACACCACAAACTACAAAAACATGAACAGTAAATAAATATATAGAGAGAAAGCAGTTAGAGAATAAAAGGCAAAACTATAAATCTGCATTCCATTCAGCAAAGACATAAAGTACATAATTATCATAATTATGAGCCGTATCTCCAAATCGTGACTTTAAATCTCATAATTGCAAAATCTTTATCATCTACTTCCCAAGAAACATTATTCTGGGATTTCTACTATATTGCCCACACGATTAAATGAATCCCCTTGCTTTCCAGTGCTTCCACATGTCTGCGTCTGATTACTTATAATCCCTTGTTGCACATGTAGGAAAACTGCATGTTTGCATGATGGTCAAAGTTGAAACAGGGAAAGAATTCAAAGGGAAAAAAATACAGATTGATCTCAAAATAGTTTTATTCCAGATGTGCACATATCATTATGTCTTTTGTCCACAGTAGATTCACAGGTGATCTTGAAATGTGTCCACTATCCTCTGTGTCTGGTAACAGGTCAGTATGTGGTAATGCAATATATTTGTAATTATGCAATAAGTTTCTCCTAATTACGTGACTGTTTTGTAATTACAGGATATGGATCTTGTAATTATGAGATTGTTTTCTGCATATTATTGTGAGATATTAATCTCATATTTATGTTTCAATCAAATAGTGATTTTCACAGGAAAAAAGTAAAGATTGGAGTAAAGTGGGAAAATAAGCATAACTTTATCTTTAGAATTATTTTTTTCTTTTCTGCTAATCACCTTGTGGCTAAAAAAAATGCATTTCCATTGATACTCTCACTTTACCAACTGCACTACATCTGTAGTGATCAGAATGGATCTTCGGGCCTATTAGACCCCGTTAGAGACAAGGTCAGAAGGGTCACCAACATAGTATATCCTTAGCAAATCCCATGGGATTTCAGCCAGCACTTGACAATATAATATAACAACCTATGGACAAACAAACAGACATTGCCTGCCTTAGCTGGGCCAAAGAAAGGAGCGGCACATATTTAGACAGTATTTAGAACAACTCCAAAAACTCTGCCTGTTAATCTTGTAATGTGGTGTCCCATTTCCTGAAGACGGCTTACCTTCCGTCTTCAGGAAAACCTTCCAAGTGTTTTTTGAAAGCGCCTGCCCTGTTCCAAATAGGTTTCAATAACGGCTTCTCAGATTGTTCTGAGCCCATCTGGTGTGTCAGGTTAGATGAAGGCCACAGCTCCCCTCAATCGTGTTTGAGTTATTATTAACATGTGCATTCAAAGTGGCCAGAAGATAAAGGATTTCCATCTATTTGCTTGAAGAATGCTCTAAAAAACAGCAAATAAAATGCCTCTATTGTACACACCAAAACCCAACTCTGTCTTGCAGAGTTCAAAACACTGTTCTGAACAACTGCCTTGTGATATACAGAGAAACTAAACACATGCAGTTGCATCATGATGGAATTGTGTCATTGACATATACATGTTAGGAAGAGGGGCTTTCTGGGGACAACAAGATTACAGATAATCTATAAACTGCAATTCTTTTCAAATTGCGGTTTACCTAACATCTCTGTCTCTCTGCCAGCTAATCTGGTCAGGGACAGGAATGGAGACTCAATACCATCGACCTCAAATAGTCTCTCTTATCTCCTGCAACTGCTCCTCTCTGGAGAATACTCGGCATCTGACAACAACACATAACTGGGTCTGCATCCCTTGGAATGAAAGAGGTTCATGAATTGTTCCTCTTGTTTGCCGTCCGCTGAGTTATTCGAGAATTTCTCGGTGGAATTATTTAATGCTGGAGTACAATGAGCAACAAAGTAACAGGAAACAGAGTGCGGAGTGAGACAAACTGCTAAAAAGGATCAGAGAATGAGGAAGACAGATGGAGCGAGTGTGACAGTCCAGTACAGTGAAAGACAGAGCTTAGCGCCCTGCATTGTGTCCAGACAGGCAGGGCTAACTCAGGGGCTCGCGCTGCATGCTGTTCCTGTGATTAGCCCTCCATCTGGCAGGGTGGGCAGAGCGAGCAGCCAGAGCGTCGCAGCTTGCAGCATGGTTCTCAGAGTTGGGGGGTCTTCCTTCGCATTTGGCAGAGACAGTCTGGATGCTCACACTGTCCAGCCCTGCCCACAAAGCCTAGAGGGATGAAACATCTGGCCAACTTTCTTTTCTGGACAGTGGAGAACGAGTAAGATGTCATGGCCTGTATGGTTCACAGATGTCATCTGTTAGTGTACCTTTGTTGTTTAGACAGAAATAAACATGTCTTCTTGTATTTGAAAAATGAACTGGAATGACGTATTCTTTTGTTACGGCCTTCTCCCATTTTAAGAAATGTATGCATTATAAATCAATTATCTATGATCAACTGTTATAACAATAGAGTATAGTGTGGCAGGGGGACGTTCATGTTTCATGTGAAACCAAGTCAACGTTTTGTTGCGTAACAGTATCACTAGTTAGGTAACAAATGCACTTATTTTACGTAGCAAACATTCTTATTTTAATCCATATAAAATATATTTTACCAAACCTAACTTGCGCTACTTGGTTTCCTAAACTTAACCAAGTAGTTCTATTGCTACGAAATTCTATTGCTCTATTGCTAAGAAAACCTAAAAGTGCAACATCAGTCATGTTATACTCAACACTCTGATGACTTTGATTACTAACTTCTAGGAAGCTATAGGTAAGTTAGGTTACCCTAAATCGACTCTAGTCATTGTTTGTATGTGCTCTAGTAAACAATTGAATCATAAACTCATTGGTTATGTAGACATGAATTTGACAATGGTTAGTGGAGCATTTCTATGGAACCCCAATATTCATGTTAAATGTTTAACCTGCAAGATCTACCGCTACTATTCCCTAGACATGACCTGTAGCTACCTTTATATCCTATTTTCACCCAAACAAAAAGCTGATAATCTGGGTTTATATCTACATTTATCTGCTTGGGCTAAACTACAGTAGCTGGTCCAACTGGCTCGACAGGGAACTCCATGTGAATGTTGTGTCCTGCTCAGTTTTCCTACCACCGTCACTGTATATCTGGTTCCACTAGACTTACCAATAGCCACTAGTTAGCAACATGTCTGGTATGATATTTGTTCATTGACTTGCTTCACCAAATAAAATAAAATAGTATCATTAGTAACTTCTTTTAAATCACTTCTTAAAACCCATTTCTATAGAATTGCTTTTAAGTGATGTCGTCCTTTTATGTCCTTTTATGATCTATTATGCTGTTCTTTTATTCCCCTGGTTTTGTTTGTATATTTTATTTATTTGTCTGTTTTGATTGATTATTGTAGTATTCATTGCCCATGGTCCTTTGTGTTTACCGATATTTAAAGTTATGTCTTCTTTGCTTCTGTGTAGAGCACTTTGTGAATTTAGTTTTTAAAGGTGCTATATAAATAAAGTTATTATTATTATTATTATTATTATTATTATTATTATTATTATTATTAGGAATTAGTGAGTGAGTGTAAGACTTTGGACTCATCAGGTGGAAACCCTCTCAATAACTGGTATATAATCTGCAACATGATTTTACACTAAAATAATATGGAACGTTTAAAAAGCAGATCTAACCAAAACGCTATTGCATGCATTGTAAATTGTTCATGGACATAAAACAAATAGTCAGATTTAGAATTGAGTTGTATTGCCGCTAATGTTAAAGCTTAACAAAATGAACAGTATAAATTATATATTTGTTATTTTCCTGTTAGTTCCGAACTTTTGTCTACTTGTAGTTTACAGATCACGTTTGGATTTATTCATATGTGTTTGTAAATATATATTTATGTATAAATGTGTGTGTAGCTGCATCCTTTGTTCTTTTTATGTCTGCCTGTGAAATATATTACTACTGGTTTAGATATGTGTTGTATAAATACGATTTTGTATTATCAACCACACAATATGTGTTTTTAGATCAAACATGAGACTAATAGTCAACAATTGAGCGTTAAGTAGTACAACTACACATAAAATAAGGATTTTCTACAACACGTGGTGTTTGCTGTCAGATCTAAGAGCCAATCAGCTCTCTGATGTGGCGACAGCCAGGCGTTTCCCATCATGCACTGGGCCACGCAGTCGTTTGAGAGCTACTGCGGCTGCTGACTCTGAAATCGACGGCCGCCTTGATCTCAAGAGAGTATCGTTGACCACGTGTGCATGATGTCAGAGCAAGTCGGGAGCAAGTCGGACACAAATCTAACCAGCATGCATTGCACGCCGATTGCCGCCGATCGATTCTACGCAGAACTGCCTCATCTCGAACGAGCCTATTATCTCCACCCCCTCTTGTTCCTTCCGCCTCAAAGAATTCCTCGTTTGTGTGAAAACATTCCTGGCGAATAAATGGTTGGACCCGTTTTTTAGGCAATTTCATTGGCTGTACGAAACACCTGTCATCCGAGCTGTATGACGTGACAGGCTTGATCCACGTAAGAAAAGAGAGGCTGAGCCTGTACTTCAACGTAGCTTCTGGTTGGGTAATGTAGCCTGTCAGTCAGGACATGAAGCTCCTATTGGTTCAAGTGACGTTTCATTTGAAAGGTTAGATTTCGGCGGTCATTTTTATGTGCCATTTATGTGTCCGTTCCTCTTCAGAAGGGATAATAATCGAGCACTGACACCACGATGTTCTAACAGTACAATGGCAAATAAACTCAGAGGAACCTCTTTTTATTTCTCCACTGAGAAGCAGGAGATGATCATGAAGACATATGAGGAAGTCAATACCTTAATCATTCACAGCAAACGCGTTGTGAATATTCCAACATTTTTGTAACATTGTTGCCGTGAACGCAGCTTAACTCCGCCCCCGCTGCGAGACATAAGCGCTGCAAATATATCAGACAAGTTAAATGTCAGTGTTGGGAAAATGTATCGGCAAATTTTAAGTGCTTCATCACCCAGATCAATCAGATTATATTTACGAATAAATATATACTTATGAGGATATATGTACTGTATGCGCGTATGAATCATGTACTATATGTATATACATGTATGTGTATATTTCTATATAACTAGGAGTTTGAATATGTGTATGGGCGGATCAGTATATATGTATTTGTATATGTATATGTGATTCTCTGTATTCTTATCATGAGTCCACCTTAATCACGTTCTACAATAATGATATGTATGGTGTACTAATAACACTGTCATATAATTATGAGTGCTTTCAACACATCCATAAGTTTCTTAAGCGCTAAATAAACTTAAGAACAGCGCGGCATGCAGCGGGTGAGAGTCTCTGTCTGTGAGACGGGCGATCGGCTGCGCCGTGTGGTGATCAGTGTCCGCGGCTCGAGAAGCTCTCGTAAATAAATGATTCCTTGTCGGCAGAATCTATTGCGCCGCGTACAGGAAGTCATGATGATGTGAGGACGGATCTTGGCGATCTCAAAGAATTCTCTCCCAATAAAACTAATATAACTAATATCGCTCCTTCATCAATGAGGAAGGGAGCTGCCTTTTTTGTCCGGTGGGAGTGGCCAGCTTATCCAGTGAATTTCAGTAAGGTTTAAATTTTTGGCTGTGTTGCTATGGTGATTTATCTAAGGTTGTTTCGAGAAACTGAATAAGCCAGACCTACGTCATCTTATCCTGACAATTAGCCCGCTAACTCAGTAAGCCAGGTACGAGAAACAGGGCCCTGTGCTCTCATGCGAACTTGCTTTGCTTCTAAAAACAGAAAGTTATTGTTTCATATCTTCCAGCTGATATGAAATGATGCAACACCAGTTTGTGGATATTTATTGATGTAATCACGTGTTTTGGATTAAATCTTTTATGGGATTTTTTTTTTATTGGACCTATACGACGCAACAACGCCGTTGTTGCCTGGCTTTTGCTATCGTTTGTTTGTTTGTTTGTGTCTGACAAAAGTCTCGTTTGTAGCTTCTGTGGTGGTCTGATCTTGAAACGGATTGCATAGCTGGAATCACAAGAATCGTAGGTTTCCAGAAACATGTGGCACTCGTACCGAACTATAAATAAGAGGTACAGTGTACAATAGAATGTACAGTAAAGGACGCCCGCGGGACGGCAGAACGTTAGACAAAATCCACTTTAAACTACAATTCAACAAAACAGCAGTGAGTGGCATAGGGATGGAAATATTGTTGTTGTTCGTTCTTTATAATTTGCTTTTTAAAGTATTTGCCACTTATTTTTATTGTTAATAACCTACAGTAAAACTTCTTGCAGACTTTTCACATTAGAAGGCATTATAGAAGGTATTATAGCAACTCAGTTTACATAATAATGTAAACTGAGTTGCTATAATACTTTACATTTTAAACATTTGTGCAAAACCTGTTGAGTTGGTAGCTTAACAGTCATCCAAAGATGGCAAAGTGGAAATAATTAGCAATTGAAAACAGCATTTCTTCAAAGGGAAGAGGAGCAGCAGAGTGGTCAGCATAACATGACTCATTGCTTTTACTGATGGGAATAGTACAGTGGAATATGGTGAATTTATTAAGCCAACAGGTAGAGGTGTTGTTTGCATTAACCAAGGAAAAAGGGAGAAATAAAGGCAGCGTTCCCTCTGCTTTTCAGACAAATACATGAGAATATAATTCAGAATTGATATATTATTACAGGAATATACACATATCATTTAACATTGTCCGGTTCAGTTATGAATTTGAGGAAGTCCCTCTTTACACTGATCAGCAGACAGAAGAGAATCAATGATGTCATCTCGAGACAAATGCTGGAGCTTCTCTACGTACGGTGAGTAATGGAACAACTCCCAGAACACTGTGCAGCAGCCAGGCAGATTTTTCTGGGATATATCGGGTTTATTTTTTCTTTCACAGCTGGAAGCCCAGTATTACAATTTAATTAATTTGGATGCAGTGTCTTTAGGAAAAATCTACAAGCTCATTGGGTCTGTCACTGATTTAGCACAATTCCAAAAGTCACAACATCATCAATTCAAGTGCTGTTACTCTCTATCCAATTTAGGCAGTTGTCTGCGTTTGTAGATATTGATTTTACTGCCCAAAATCATAGAAACGGCACATTTAGATGAAAAGTCATGTACACTATAATTTGGTTAAGGTCTTGAAACCGAATTATTTGCTGTGATCCTACATTAGTCCAAGGGGCAGCCTAGCTTGTACCTTCTCTACAGCTCTAGATGTGGAACCAACAAACTGGTTGGTCTTTCAGGCCCAGTCCTTAACTGGTTTGTATCCTATTTGCAGGATAGAGGCTACCTTGACGTTTAGTAATTATACATCTTAGCGGGCAAAAATTGCAAGGATTCATTCTGGGGCCCCTTCTGATTAAACTCAACATACTCCTTCCATCCATCCGTTATCCGTATCCGATCCCAACCTGCACAGGTCGCCAAACTAACACAGGCAACTATTCATGCTTACATTAACACCTACAGGCATTAACTTAATTAGTCATCAATTAACTTAAGTTGACTGTGGGAGGAAGCTGGATAAAATCAGCACTGACACGCTGGAGAACATGCAAAGTGTGGACTTTCCATGTGCAGTCCGGGATCAAACCTGGCCCCTCTTTAGTGACCATTCAAAGCGCTTTACAACACAAGCCAGCATTAACCCACACTGGTCACCAGTCATTAGGAGTGAAACACATTCACATGCACAATGACATACTGATGGCTAAGCCATCTACCTTTGCTGCCTGCTTATTGAACTGAAACAACGTTTTGTCACTGGAAAATACTGAGTAAATACAAATGCTGTTACAAACCTAGAAACTGTATGATCATTATTAATGAAAATGAGTTGATGTCTAACTTAATTTAGTGTCATTATTCAGACAAAGGTATTCAATATCAGTGGGAGTTCACATTCAAGCTAACTGAATAAAACAATTATTAGCCACTAGAAGTTTGATTCATTTATTTCTTTAGCCACTTACTCAGTGAATATGAGTATAATCCATTAATAATGATGCAGTTTAGGAGGCATATTAGACTAATTACAGATTTAAATCAAGGCGTATGTATTATATATGTATATATTCAAAATAACTATGAATACAAATACATCTATCCTACTTAAATTTTCTATTCTTCTGTTTATTTTTGCTTTAGCTTATCTTTTAATGTATTGTTTTTAAGTCCTTTCTGTATGTTCGTGTTGTCCTGCTGACTCGTGTTCATCATGTTCATCACTCTGGAGCAGTCTTGTCGTTGAGAGTCAGCGTTAGCCTCATCAAGGCTTTGATTAATTAAATAAGAAACAGAGCGAGGTGGGCCGGGATCAGCAGGCCTTCAGGCTCGGCCGCGCTCTCTCCTCGCCTCTCTGGCTGGCTGCAGGACGGGCCATATGGTGGTGCTGCTGTGCATCAGATCAAGGGAAGCACTTGTCAAAGAGCAAACGTTTTCCCCTATCTTTGTATTGTTTTATTCTGATTGTCTAATTAAAACTGAAAACTGTCATCTATTTAAAAAGAAAGTTTTTTGCCTACTCCTCATTATTGTTATTGTAGTTTTGTCCAACTTGTCATTGAGAAGTTAAAATTAACTCCAGAATATGCACAGAGAATGTATTTTCCATACTTCTTTGAGTTCTTCTATATTATATTTGTTCTTGTTTATTCTTTTACATTTTTGCTCCAATGTTCATAGGAGTACATGAGAAGGTGTCCACCACCAGGTTCTCGGGCTTTGAACACGGTCCACTCGGATTCCATGTCCCCAGCCTCCCTCGGGATCTGTGAGAAGCTCTTCCGGAGGTGGGAGTTGAAGACCTCCCGGACAGGATCCTCTGCCAGACGTTCCCAGTTCACCCTCACTACACATGAATTTGAATCATCTCTCCTCTATTTTTAAGCATTATTATGACATCAAATGTAGCATGTAAGTAATTCATATTATTTGTTTCTTCTTCATTGGTCCAATCAAATTTGAGTTGTCATCATTATATTAAATTCATTAAATTAAATTACACATTTTCAGTAATCAGCATATTTTTTGTTTTTTATATCACATTAATATCCTTATTTTTCTCAGAATATATTGTTGTTTTTATTATGTTGTCACTTGTGCAAATGAGGAACTCTGCTGCCTCACGTAGACCCGGGGTGCTCACTGTGTGATGACCTGAGACTTGTCTTGTTCTACCACTTAACACCGTTTGGAATAAACTACAGCCACAGAATGAGTTCCACCAGGAGAAAGTTTCTGACAGCATCCTAAAGTAACACGACACCAATTTAGTTTCCCAGTGTTGCTGGTACTATAACACACTGCCAGAGCAGATAACATGTTCAGCTTCGTCCGCTGTCTTACTCACTCACTCACTCCCTCACTCATTCATTTGCTCTCACACTCCATCACACACTCACACACACACCGCTGTAGCGCCGAGATAAAACATTCTCGCGAAGTGTGAATGCGGGGAAGAAAAATGACATTGGGTAATCACAGTGAGGCATTACCAGTCATTACTCTGCGCTGTCACTCGGAGATGAGAGACAAGGCAGCGAGTCGCCGCCGCGAGACTGATTCCCTCGCTCCTCCCTTCCCTCACCGCGTTGCTTTTTCCTATTTAGGAGCCGGAGTTAAAGAGTACCTTTTGCTGTTTTTGTTTCTTTATTTCCTGGAAGGTGGACAGTGAAGGAGTTCACTACATCTGCAGGTTGACCTCGACTGGAAAGAAGACTGCAAACTTTTTTTACGAGAGGAAATGCGAATCATCATCGCCATCATTAATACCACACTCTTGGTTACATGTTGTACTATGGCATATTTAAGCAATAAGGTACGAGAGGCAGTACTGTGTCGTGCAATAATGTACTGTTCAAGGGAGTTGGCAAACCCTTGAACTGTACATTATTGTAGACACAGTACTGCCTCGAGTACCTTATTGCTTTTATAATACGGGTACCTGCGACTTTATAAATAGTAAAAGTAAGCTGCCTTTCAGCACAAAATAGTTGTAGCTGGCAAAACAACGCACATACGGGACTATAAAACTGACGGCCTGGTCAGTAAATCACAGATTTACTGACCAGGGTGAAAGCAGGGTGGAGGATGACACTCAGCCACCGATGTAAAGAAGTGCTCTCGCTGTCTTTTCTCCGTCATTTTTCTCCTCCATGATGTTTAGAGAACTTGCCTCGCGTCGGGAAATTACCGACGTAATTATCTCTCACTGGAAATTATCACGATTTTGTGATCAAACCCTTTTCATTCCTCATCTTTAGGTTAGGGAGGAAGTGACGTGTGTGTTGTCGTTCGTTATGCTAGTGTGGGGGATGCTAAGTGAGCTTGTTAGCTGTTCCGTTTGAGCTACTGTTAATTCAATTCAATTCAGTTTATTTTATATAGCCCAACATCACAAATACAAGTTTGCCTCGGAGGGCTTTACAATCTGTACACATAACATCCTGTCCCGGGACCTCACATCGGATCAGGAAAAACTCCCCCAATAAAGATAGTAAAAACCCTTTCACAGGGAAAAGGGGAAGAAACCTGAGGGAGAGCAACAGAGGAGGATCCCTCTCCCCGGATGGACAGAAGCAATAGATGTCATGTGACCAGAATGAATAGCGTAGCGGAGTTACAGCACATTCAATGAATATGACAGAAATTATTCATATAATGAGTAGTAGGCATGGTCCATGATCCTGATAACCACGATCCATGAAGCAGAAGGAGGGAGAGAGGAGGGGGGCGCATCAGCAGGGCCATGGCAGCAGGCAGGACCGGTTCCAGGCAGCCACGATCCATGGCAGGGGGGAGAACCGTGGGCAGGACCGGTTCCAGGCAGCCATGAATCCATGGAAAAAGAAAGTAGAGTTAGTAATGTACATTGAAGAGACAATAGTTTATCCAGAAGGAGAGAAAGAAGAGGAGAAAGAAGAGGAGAAGAGGAGCTCAGTGTATCCTAAGATGTCCCCCAGCAGTCTAAGCCTATAGCGGCATATCTAGGGGCTGGACCAGGGCAAACCTGAGCCAGCCCTAACTGTAAGCCTGAAACAGCCCTAAGTATAAGGGATATCAAAGAGGAAAGTCTACTCTTAAATGGTTCCACAGAAGAGGAGCCCGATGACTGAAAGCTCTAGCCCCCAACCTACTTTTTAACCCTATAGGGTCTTAGCCTTTTTCTCGATTTTACAAAATTTCTTAAATTCTCCTTTTAAGGCACTTGCATACAAGATACATACCCATGTGTTACATCTAAAATTGCAGAACAATCTCAGCTATCTATATAATGAGGCACAATTGTCATAAGGCAAAAGTGTAAAGTGATAATATGAATCTAAAGCTGAAAAATTAAAGTTTGATTTAAAAATAATCTTCATATATATATCTTGTGAAAACATACCTTTACTCATGTTGACGAAACATTTTGGTGCTAGAAGTTGGTTTACCAAAGGTATTGGGTTCACAAAAGCAGTGAAATATATACATAAAATGGTAGTTACATGTAAATAAATGTCTGAAACCAAAGAAAATATTATTGTTTTTTGAGCAGAAATGTGGCCTGTCACACCTTTCACCAAAATGATAGAAATGGGACTGAGAAATGACTTCATACTGCAGATAAAGCTTCATGGGGTCTGTGCAAATGAAAAATTACCATCACAACATGTTTTGTTTTCAAATAAAATATGTATTATTCATGAATAAAAAAATATTTACACAATATACATGTTCAGAAATAGAAAACAGACCGGGGCTGGTGGGGATGGCTGTGCTAGAGGGGCTGGTGGTGGTGCATCCTCTCTGTAAAATAAATGACTACTAGTTAGTAGTGTGAACAGTTCAACAGGTGTACATGTGTAGCTGAGCTGTGTGCATACCTGGTAAACAGGGTCCAGGCCTTCAGTCTTCCACGTCGATAGCATAGGTGTAGGTGGCTGTAGCGAAGCTGCATGTTGTCCACTGGACCCTGACAGCTGTGAGTCCTCTCTGTAACATAAATGACTACTAGTCAGTACTAAGTTCAATGAAAGAAAGTTACGATTACACACCAAAACAGTAACAGAGCTCCGGGCACAAGCTAAACGGTACGTTAGCATGTTAGCGCGTTAGCACGTTGCTAATGTAAACACATACCGATAGTTAGCATTACGTCTTACAAACACGTAATGAAGTTCAGCACTAGTTGGTACTAAGTGATATTGACGATGCAGTCGGGTAATAAGCTGATACTACCTCCGGTGGTGTCCCCGCTGTAGCAAGCTACCTCCCGTTAGCTCGCAGACCTAGCGCTAGCTCCCTGCTAGCTCCCCAACAGCCAGCCCCGTCTCAGAATCAGACTCGGGCACCGGGGAAAACCACCGAAGGGATCGGGACCAGCTAAATGTGCTCACTGTGCTAGCGTAAATATGCTAAAACAAAGTTGAGTTAGTAAATACACATACCCATCTTCCAGTGGATCCCTTCTCTCAGCATAATCCTCTCCAGGAGTCGAAGCCTTCAGGGCCTGTCTGACGCTCCTCCGGCCTCATCGCTGCTGGCCAAAATTTCTTCAACGTCCTCCTCTGTTGTGAACTATGTTCTCTCCATGATCTCTAGCTTCTGTCTGACTGTAAACTACAGCATGTATATATAAACCTCAGGTGTGTAGGTTATTGTATCCTAGGTCCTTTGTAGCGTAGCTGGGTGGAGAGGGCCTTAGGGATTTCCTGGGTGTTCATAGGTAGTCACAACTTTTTTTGACGGACACCTGAATTGACTAATCACGGTGAAAGGAGTGTCAGCTTCTGTTACAGGCTCACAGAAGCACACAGAGGAGGGGGCCGGAAACTGCAGAGTTTGGCGGTTCTAACAGTAGCGGATTCTTTTTCCTGCGCCGTATTTTCGCGGAGATATGATTTTCTTTTTTAATTAAACTATGTATATCACGCCGGCGATACGCTAGACCCCAGAGGGTTAAGACTCTAGGAACCACAAGTAACCCTGCATTCAGTGAGCGTAACGCTCTAGTGGGATAATATGGTGCTATAAGCTCTTTAAGATATGATGGTGCATCACCAGTTAAGGCTTTGTAGGTGAGGAGAAGGATTTTAAATATGATTCTCGATCTTACAGGAAGCCAGTGGAGAGCAGCTAGTACAGGAGTAATGTGATCTCTCTTCCGCGTCCTCGTTAGTACACGAGCTGCAGCATTCTGGATCAACTGGAGAGACCCAAGAGACTTACCGGAGCAGTTTGATAATAAGGAGTTACAGTAATCCAGTCTTGAAAACTGTTAGCTGTTAGCGAAGAGCCCCGTTGCAATACTGTGAACACTCAAGCAATAAACCTGCAAGTTAAGGAAACCAACGTCTGCGAGTCGTTACTGCGGACGTGACAATATCAAAATTTACACCAAACATGTTTGGTAACTGTCAAGCTTGAAATGACAACTAACGGTCGCGCAATTTAAATCTACCTGTTATTTTAAGTGCGCACTGATATGGAACGCTCTAAATGTAAACAGGCTGTACAGTACTTTATGGCTGAATAAAATACACCCCGTGAGTCACTCTCAACCAATCAGAATGCTTGATTTGATCTACCCGTATTATAAAATATGATAATACATATAATATGATAACACAGGACAAGGCAACACAAGGCACGCGACACAAGGCAAGGCAACACAAGGCCACACAAGGCAAGGTAACACAAGGCAACACAAGGCAAAACAACACAAGGTGACGCGACGGCCTGGAGTCACTCAGCCTACGTCCGAGAGGAACACCTGCGCCACCCTGAGCAACGCTACTGCAGGGTTTTTATGCCGTCCCCCTTCCTGGACCAGGTGCTCTGCATCACGTCATCAGTTCTCCAGGGACAAACGCACACCTGCAGTGATTAGAACAGACAGGGACCGTCACACATGTATATAAATCCCCTAGTACAGGCACAGGTACAAATGTACTAAATGCGGGTAGCGGGTGAAAAATTTAAATACCTCAGAAAGAGCTCAGAAAGTTAAAGCCATTTTGTAATCGCTCTCCTTTAAACTAGGAAAAGTAAGTAAGACCATGCAGAACTGTGGTGGATTGTTTGTTACAATGTGGACCAGTTGAGCCGGAGATAGACAGGGACAGGCACCCAGAAAGTGAGCTTTCCCTCCAGATTGACTTCCCCTCTGTCACTTCTCCTCTGAGGAGAACACAGTCCTAATCCAGTGTGAAGGCCGGATACTGCCCCTCTACATACCAGATACAGACCCACTGCCGAGGCTATTGAAAGTGATATCTGAGATTACCTTTCATTCTGGCAGGCCGGCCTCCCTTAACCAGGCCGCTGTGAGCGCGTGCGCCCGCTGCAGATTGGAGCAGACAGTCGCTCTCATTGAGCAGACAGCTTCCACTTCCCTGCTGCCATTTCCAGCCTGCACTCGTACCCAAACAGAGTGGACATGTAGAACCGAGGACACTCTCAGCTGATAGCCTGCTGCTGTTTGCTGGGCTTCTTTCTGGGGTGCACATTTAGTGCAGTGCGTAATGTAAAGTGGGAAAAGGTATTGCAAATGTTCCATCAGAGCTGTTACATGTGAACTGATGAACATACTCATCCACCTTTGATGGATATGACGCCATCTGTTTTATTAGGTCTACGTATTTACCAAGACACAGTGGTTAGGTTTCTTCTTCAGTCATTCCTTATGTTAGTGTTTTTATCTAAAACGTGTTTTTTCTATGGTGGATTATTTCCCCTTTTCTCTTTATTTTGGAACAATATAGCCTGTTTTAATACTGATTAATGTCCAGAACCAATGCAGGTAGTTAACATATAATGCATGTGTCGTTCATACTATCCCCTGTCCCGATCTTTAACCTCACCATAATCATTTAATTTAATTTTGTCCTGTATATCATTTCTGTTCGGCTCTGTTCAGTTAAAATAATAATGATATAGGTAAAATATAACGTTATCATGATGTAACCTCGTCAAATGTATTGTTGGTGAGCAATTTGAATAAATCCAGTTGTTTGAAGGAGATGCTTTCACAACAACATAAATAGACATTAGAGCTGTTTACCATAGCTCTAAGCAGCTTAAAATGCATCAATACAACTATGAATGACAAGATTTGTTTTAATCCATAAAATTAAAATATTTTATTTACTAATCATTTTTGATGGTTTACACTGACTTCAGAGCGGTTCAAATATGTTTGCGACAAAGGGATCTGTATCTACCAATATGAATAATCAATGATCGACATTTAGGATCGGCAGCTAAAAAAATAAAAGGGTCCCCTCCTTTTATATCAGGTCACAAGGTACAAATCAAGAAAAAAACATTGTATAAATAAAAAAAAAAACATGTTAGGTATAAAATTAAACATAACAATCAAGCCTACAATAATATATAATCCCCATGTACAACCTCTAAACACAACTCAAACAATAAATAGGATTAGGGGTTAGGGTGAGGGTGAGGGCTTAAAGGGCTACACGTTTTATTTGCTCCCTTTTTTCTTTTGTGCTGATCCAATCTGTGATCTGAATTTTCAATTCAGTTTATTTTGTACAGCCCAAAATCACAAATTAATAAATTAAATTTGCCTCGGAGGGCTTTACAATCTGTACACATACGACATCCCGTTTCTGTATATAGCTAGTAAGTGGGCCATACGTTTGTTTTCTTATATGAATCACATCCTTGTTGTTATTGAAAAAGTCACGTTACATTAATAATAATAAATACAATTTAGGAAAACAAACACCCTCTTATGTCTTGAATATGTCCAACTTTGATAGAAAAGGATATTAATGTAACACCATATCTCTAACAGTCAGAAAGAGATTCAGAAATCTTTATTTCTGGACCCTTTAAGTAAGCACACAGATGTTTTTTTTTTTTTTTGCCTGCAGCAGAAGTACCAAACTCTCCTAGAGACAGTTGTCTATAACTATGTTGGTTCTTTGTTTAGAGCAGTGTTGACAGAGACAGGCAGGGCTCTGTGGACACTGGCCATGCCGATCCATCCAGCCCGTCCAAACAGATCTGAGGTGGTGTAGGGTAAGTCTTTCCGCTGTGTTTGATGAGACTGGAGCACAGATGGTTAGTAGTGCTGCCAGATCAATTACCAGCAGCACGCCAGCAGAGAAAGCGGAGCGCAGCACTTAGCTTCCAGGGCCAATTGAACTGATCCCTATTTGAACTTTTACATATCGTCATAGCATGCTGTGACATAAAGGACTCAATAACTTAATGCCACATGTGCACCAGCGGAACACTTTGGGGGGATATTGCTATTTTACCTTCCAGCTACATTTTTGTATTGCTCATTCCAAACAGCCATCATGGCAATGACATAAAGTAAACAGCTGTGCATGTTGAGCTGTGGAGGATAAAGCATGTGCCAAAAGGAAAACAAGTAGTGAAGGAATTTGCTTTTCATAAACGTTGGAAATTTAACATTCACTAGTTAAAAAACTCCCATACATATATTAGTTTGCCCAGTCACCTACAGTGATTAACATACTTTAAACAGACAAGCTGATTGCAACAAGTCCTCCAAATTAAGGAAATTGTTAATCCATGCCATCAAGAACGACACATAAAAGATTCTTTTGACAGGACAACATCATCTGTCTCTGCCAAATTTGTTATAAAAATAGAAAATAATTCAGTTTCAGGATGTGACCAATCAACATTTCCTATGCAATCGTATGTTAAATATCTTGAAAAGAGTTATTTTGTTATTTTGTGCATTTTCCTCCGAATGTCCAGCAACACGAGCGATCAGTGCACCTGCTCATGATCCTGCAGTGTTTAGCCAAGACACTTGTGGTTTGGGTTAAAATATGGATGTGGCGTTACTAAAGTATGGCTGTTATGTGACAAATAAGTCAGCGTTGACTTCTGCTTTTCACACGGGACACAAACAGCAGTCTCCTGGGTCAAAGGCTGATGTTTTCAGACCCACTTGTCCGCTCTGACCTCTCTATGCAGACTGTGTCGCTCGATCCTCAGACCCATGTCTTGGCTCACAACTACGTGGATTATTTGATTATGATGGTTATAGAAGAATGTATTACATATAGCTACGAACAGTGAATGAGATCGTCCTGTGCCTGTTTTGGCAACCGGCTTGGTGAAGGTTACAGAAAGATCGTGCATTGGGTTAAAATGACCACTTTCTTAAGGTTAGGGCACCAGTTAATCTGTTCAGAACCTGTGCCGTGTCTCCAGCTGATGTGCGGGTTGCCAGATCCAGTTGGTAGACCTAGCTGAATAGCATTCACAAATTGTGTGTGTTCAAAAGTGTGGCACAGTTTGGCAACCACAGCCTGAGTCCTGACAGTTATTATGTTCCATACAACAAGAAAGCCATCATGTCATTTGGAGTTTGTCAACTGTCAATTGGTCAACTGCTCACTTTCCAGTCTGCACCAAAGTAATCAATTCCGCTCAACGTGGAGCAATGTCGAGCATCAAGCTTATGCATCTTAATAGAGACACTGACTACATCCCTGCAGCCTATGTGAGAGTATCCAAGCTAATGTTTCACCACCCAGTATCAGAGTGGACTGCACACGATGTCCAACGCCTTCATTGCAAATGCAGCAGTGTGCCCTCCTTTTAGCAAGGTGGAAATAAAGGTATGCATATTATGCTGCATCCTGTCACAGGAAATAATGTGTTTTCTTTTCTAACCTTAACCAAATGTTTTTAGTGGCCTGACCCGAACCACACGGTACATTATCCAGGGTTTTGTAGAATCTGTGTATGTTTCAAAGGCAGTGGTGGGCCGTGGATTTCCTACCTGGGCCTTCAGTGGATCAGCTGTTTAAAATTAAAAAATTCAATTATAAAACAGCTATAACTTTGTGATTCTGTTTAGGCCAGCAGAGAAGGCTTAGCAGACCCTGACACTGTTCAAAGGTCCTCTGACCCAAAAGTCACTCTCCTCCTGAGCCTTGTTCCTCTTGCTGCTTGGCTCACACCTCAAACTTTGATATATTTTTATCATTTCAAATCAACCATGCTCCCCTGAGATGAGTTCAAACCCCTATACTGCTTTGTAGCTCTGCTCGAAGTATTTGATCTTCTATGCCCTTAGAAAAAGCTACTACACGGAACACCCCTGATTTTCAAGTAGCTATCCCAAATGCAACAAAGCCAAATCTTAACAGTGACCTTCTCTTGAATTCCAAAACAGCACACATATAAAGAAGGAATACTTTTCAATAGTTTTAGTCTCATCTTTCTCATTCTAGGTCAACCTGATTCTAAATTTCTGAAAATATTTGCCTGAAGAGTCCAACTATGGGGATGCGTACTGTCATATTTGAGTTAAAAGATTGCCAATAAAAACAATGTATTTTTTTTCAATCATCACTTTGTATTAGTGTATTTTGAAAGGCGTCACAACGAGTGACTAACCAACAGTAAATCATCACCTGACCCTTCAGTCTCATTGACCATGTTTCCGGTCAAAGCGGGCAGCGAACATGCTCTCCATAACAACTTTATGAGGTGTTAATGTGTCACTCTTGTTTTTACAGCTCATCCCATTGTTCCAAAGAGGCCAAACTCCATTAACACTGTTTCCTGAACTGACCCAGGATGACATTGTTTCTAAAGGGCCTTCCAAAAAGAAAATATGATTCTAACAAATATTTTCTTTGTTTACGGTTTGAACAAAGAAATCGTGTTGTCTGTGAATACAACTTTATCAAAGGTCAAAGTTTTTTTTAAATAATATAATGTTAAGACAAAAAGAATCCAGGTGACACATCCTACAACACATTTCAGCTATGGTATGTGTGATTATCTTACTCAGCCCAGGAATCAATATGACAGAATCAAACTAAAGTCTGCTGAGTCTGAACTCTATTTCATAACTGTTTTCTGTTTTTCAAAGGCATTTGATTTGTATTCAGTGTTTTGAGTCAACGCTGCAGTGGAGAGAGACTGAGATGGAGGCAGACAGAGAGCCTGGGCAAACAGCAGCCAGGTTCAGATTGGGATCAGAGACGAGGATTGGACGAGGTAGGTATGACTGAAGACAAAGTGCTTTAATCACTTCCCCCTGGCCACCGTATAGTGTCCACGATTATCATCAGAAAACATCTGAAATATGTGTGTGCCTGCCCCGAAGCTTATCACACTTGGGGTGGAATCTGTCTTTTCTTAGCCTCCACACTGACCTTGAGTGACTGTGCAGTTACAGTGAGGGACTCGGATGCTCATCCACACCTGGTTTCTCCTCCACAACACAGAGACAGGCAATCCGGTCATGGCCATTTCCACTTTCTTATGAAACTAAATGAATTCCACGTTATGTGGGTAGCACTATTACAACATTACAGTATGGCATGGCACATATTTTCATGTTCCATAAAGTTGGAGGATGTGAGCAAAAGAGACAAAACATTTTCATATTTCCCATAATGCAACCAATATCATCTTTGTGGGTTTAGAGGGACTTATATGTTGCAGATATTTTTAAATAAACAACAGTTTATTCATCCACTAGTACCTTGTGGTTGCTGTTGTCTTGCAAGAAATTGTTCCACCACATAAACATAAACAGTCATTTGAACATTTCTCTTTGTGAACAGATTCGACAACATGATAATTAGTTAGCTTTAAGGCCTTTGAACACAGGACACTTTTTTTTTACATAATCTTTTTCTCGTAAATTTGTGACTTCAGTCTCAAAGGATTTCATATTTTCTCTTCTAGCAAATGTTTGACTCATAGACTGATGAGCAAAGCCTACATTTGTTACAGTGTCTTGCTGGAACATTCACGACTAGACGATGAGCCATAAAGCTCTAGCAGCATGCAGGTACTGATGTAGTGTCTTTAAGTACCTGGCTATTAAGCAGCCATTGTGCGTGAGCGGCAGCAGTGTGTCTGAATATGACCAGTGGATAGGAACATCACTGGCGCCACGAGAGTACATTAGAGAGCATGGGTATTCTTAACTGTCCATAAAGAGAGGTGGTGCCATTTGAATAGCACTTGGGGTAATTGTGGTCGGCAGCTCATCCTCCGTCAGCTTTGTGGCTGATTCCGTCTCCTTCTTTCAATTTCCTGCCTCGTTGAGGATGCCGGCCGACGTGTGCAGAGGACGAGGGCCTGCAAAGCACTTTATAATTAAAAGTGTTAGGAAAGTGAGCTGTGGAAGAGACACTACCTCACCTCACCTCACTTTGGGAAAGAAAAGGAACAATTCAATAATAACGCAAAATAAATGTGTATTTGCATCCGTGTGTGCTAATCTATAAATAGCTGTTAACCGCTTGGTTATCCAAGCATGTTGTCTGATAAATCAGCTCTTTCTAATTTCTATAGTGTAGAGAATTTTAGAATGTCATTAGTCACAGGTTAATTATCAAAGATAATATGAATTACACAGGGTTATAACACAGTCTATGAAAGTGATCTAGTCCAATGCAGTTTTAGGAACGAGATACAAATGTGCAAAAGGTTTGCCAGTATCAAAGAGCCACATTTAAAGGAATGATGTTGGGAACTTCAGTCAAATGAGAGAGTAAGCAAACTAAGGTTAGATTTGCCGTTGCATGCTCTAAAGATCTAATTACAAATGAATTAACTTTCTTCCTTTTCGTAACTTAAGCATGTAATTGTCTTTTCACGTGTGAGCTTTCCGCTTTTCTTTCAGTGATTGGAAGAGTTGTTCATTGTTGCATTTTTTCCACATTGCAAATTTAATTAGAAAAATGTTGGTGTTTGCAAAATAATCTAAAGTACCTGTTTGGTGTGTTTATTTTGAGCGCACCAGTTATGTATGTATATTTATATCCCAATATTACGTACAATTTGATAATGAAAGAAATATAAGGGAAGCCAGATTGAATGGTTGGGCAACAATCTGTATTAGTATCTGTATACTGGATAATAATCTGCCTCATTCTGTGTTGAACTGTTTTCTACTGCTGCTCATAGCTGTTTACAAGAGAAATAACAGCATACTTTGTTTGAGCCTACTTTGATATAAAACAGCAAGTCTTGAGTCAAAATAATAGCAGCGTAGCCAACGTTTAGGAGGAGGCCCTTTTGAAATATGTTGGTCTGAAATGTCTAAAAAGAGAGAAAGCTATTGCTGAAAAAACTAGTTAGCTCTCTGGCACATTCACATTCAACTTGTTTATTTCCTTCCAACTGTCAAAAAGCTCAAGGGGCCAGATTTCAATATCACATCCAGAGGTGAAACCAACGCCTGTGTTACATCAGTCAAGCTTCATCCACCTTCATGCCCAACACATGTGGTCGTGATGTCTAAATGTGAAACTGCTAACCCTTGGACCACGAAAAACCATGCTACATTGCTGCTAACGCTTTCAGTTGTACGCTAGATTTAAATTAAATCAAACCCAGCCCAGTGTTGCCAACTCTTCTCCAGTGAAAGTAGCTAGCAGCATTAGCTCCGAGAGTCCCTGAATCTAAGGCAAAAGTCACCAAATCAGCAACACTGGCAGACCGTCCTGTATGCTCTGGAGTTTAATTCTGTCAGTCTTATTTTCAATAACCGGACCCTCACCATCATGACCACATTCCTGTTTATATTCAGTTTATCCATTTGAAAAACTGTATACAACAATTTAATATTACTTAATTGTACTACTTTCTCATTTATCCAAGATGTCCATGGCCAACTAGTGCTTCCTTGTAATTATTTGTGACAGTCACGTCTGAAAAGCAAAGTTACAAAAATGCAGAAATCCACAACCAAGCGCCGCAAACATTTCTACGCGCACCATGCACTGGCGTGTCGGAAGTTACTGACGCTAATTTTAAGGGACATTCTGTCCATTAGATAATGCATCAACAAAAAAGCTAAAATCTGTCCATATCTGTCCATAATCTGCCTGATATCATGGCCAGCCTCCAGGTTTACTTTGAAGGTATTACATCCTTCACATTTGAACACTTTGCCATTTTATTTAGATTTGCCGGTGACCCTGAATCTATAATCCCCAGTTGAAAAGTCATTACTGGTCTTGTCTGCTTGATTAGATCCGTGTGGCTTGGATTCAGTGGTTGGCTTCAGTCAGAGTGGGAGTGGAGAGCGTGTGCTGGGGAGCGGCTGTACATGTGTTCCAGTTCACAGATCCCTCGCTCTCTGCTGGAGAGACAGCTCTGTGTACATGGCTTTTGTCTGGCTGAATCACAGCAGTGACTTCCGCTCAGGGACACCTCTCCATTCCATCAGCTACTCCAGCAGACGCTGGGCTCTCGCAGCCCAACGGGACGTCAAACAGTCCGACGCATCATGTAATAACTTGTCAGACTGTAGCACATGTACTAGATGGGTCCAAGCTTTCAAGTTGCCTTCTCCTGACAGATTCTTAAAAGTGGGGTATACCTTGGAATCATTTTGGGGGCTTTTAGCTTGTCTATTTCTAAAATGCACTTATAAGCTCAACTTAACCTTCCTCTTGTGTTAGCGTTCTGTTAGCATCTCTTGTGTTAGCTTTCTGTTAGCATCTCTTGTGTTAACGGGTCGGTTTTGACCCATGTCTTAAATCAGCTGTAAAATACACTAAAAACAATTATCTATCATCCAATGTGTTTCTCATTTCTTGGTGACCTTGTTAGGCTTCCTTATCCATGAACATATTGTTGTATGTTTTAATATTTTTGGTGTGGGCCTCTGGGCCTTTTCTTTGTCAGGATGCCTCGATTTCAATTTAAAAAATGGTAAAATGAACCTCAAGAGAATCATATAAATAAATAAAAGGTTGTTGTGTTACCTGACTATTACTGAGGGGTATTAGAACACATCTCTTAAATACATTTGTTTTTTCATTTTAATATTATTAACTATAGTAACATCTATGGTGTTACGGGTCAATTTCGACCCATAAATATTTACTTCAAGAAAAAGGCTAAAATGTCTTTTTTTCAGCAATAGAACTTTAATATAAACACAAAATGAAAAGCAGAACAAGTCATAACACAAAAAAATATAGATTTCGAAGGTCAAACAAACAACAACCAATCAAGCAAATCTTACTTTTATAACGGGGTCGAAACCGACCCTAAAAACACAAAGGTCATAATTTCAACCAGAGCATAATTTAATGAAAAAAAAAGTTTTTGTTTTATTTAGTTGAAATAGAGGTTACTGACAAAGTCAAAAAGCCTTGATGCAATAAACACATTTTATGTGGTTCTTTTATGCATTTAAAACCTAAAACGGGTCGGTGCCGACCCGAACACAAGAGGAAGGTTAAACTCTAGAAGGGTAGCGCTGGAATTATTCTCAACCTCATCTAACTTTTGGAATAAATGCTAACAAGTTGTGCTTTAATAATCAGCACAGTTCAGGCATTGAGCATGTTGCTGCACACCTGTGTTTGATTGCAATCAAGTAATATTACTTGGGTTGTCCACAGGTTCACATCCCAAAAGGATTGCAACATTTCAGTTATTATTCAGTGAATAGTTCCTTCAAAGTTTTTTGCAACTGATAAAATAAAATTTCTGAAACCAGGGCCCTCAATGACAAAACTCTACACACAAAAGACAAAAAAATACACAGACAATACTAATGAGGCTTTGCTCCCGTAGGTGTATGCGTGGCTGTGTATGTTGGTTAGTCTTGATGGGCAGGTGGCACCTTGCATGGCAGTCATCAGTGTATGAATGGGTGAATGATGACATGTAGTGTTAAAGCGGTTTAAGTGGTGGGAAGACTAGAAAATATCTTTACAAGTACAGTCCATTTCCCTTTAGCTGGTAATATGTTACAATAATGTGAATTTGTAGACAGAAACTACCAAAACTGAAAAGCTGGCATATGTTAATAGATGATAAAGATTTTTTCCAGAAACCATTACACACCCAATCTGTGCTTTCCCAGGGCAGTTAAAGCAATTTAGTTAGCACATGCACATTAATACTTTGCTACAGGCGTGTAAACAGCTCTTCCCTTACTGCAAATACTGATTAAAAACTACAATCAAAGATAAAATGGGGCAGAATAATTCCCGAGGGAATCGCTGCTTATGTAGTAATTATACTCCGTGAGCATCGTAGTCATTATGCACTCCTGCTGTCTGGTATAATGACTGTACCATCCTTTCTCTTTGAGCTGATCAGGATCTGATGACTTAAGGATAATAACAGCACAGAAAAAGGTTCAACATGACCAAGAACTGGACTTTTGTAATTCTGTTTCCTGTATAATGCTGATCGCTGTAAGAGGAAGTACAAAAAGTACAAAAATAAGTTATTCTGAAATGTGACATTTGTGTACACCTCTGCCTCATTTGCTTTATGAGATACCTTTGGCAAATGAGAGCGAAAAGGGCAACTTTCACAGCTCCCTGAGATGAAAAAGTGCCTTTTCTTTTTTCCAAACGCTGCACAGAAAACAAACAATTACATTCTTGACTGCCTTTATTTACTCCATGATTGAGCAGTGCAGGCAGACAAGAGCAGGCAGATTAATTAACTAGTGCCTGAAAACCTTTCTTCTTAGAGCGTTGTCACATTGATGGATGGCTGATTAAAGTCAATGAGATGGCTATCAGTACACAAGAGCAAACCAGTCAAAAAAGAAAGAAAGAAAAAAAGCATTTATCTCAAGGAAAAAGAAAGAAAAGAAACACACAAATTCAGGTGTACTGCCTGTGACTAGGAGCCAACCCCGGCACAGCTCTTTGTGGTTATGGACGCTGCTGTGCATCAAGGAGAAAAGCAAGTAATTGGGGATGGAGGAATATCATGCCAGCCGCAGCTCAAATTGCCCGGCTTGTGCGTCTTTTGATGAGGTTTCTCATTAGGGGTCTATACAGCCCAGACTGTGGAAATATCACAGAATTAATTAAAATGATAGGAACGGAGAAAGTGGGCTGCCAATGAGAGGACGGCAGAGGGCCCACATAATCATTGTTCTGATCAGAGCCCATTGTCTGCTGTGAATGTGCATGTTGACAACGGCCAGGGCCTCTCATGTGTTTATCTGGGTCCCTGGGCCACGAGCTGCAGGTGATAGAGCATTCAGCTCCCATCACTGTGGAGAGGGCCAAAGGCTTCATTTAGTGGCACCTGCACAGGGAGAGGGGGAGAGAGGGAGAGAGAGAGGGTGAGGGAGAGAGAGAGAGGGTGAGGGAGAGAGAGAGACAGGCAGAGAGAGAGGGTGATAGAGGGAGAGAGAGGGTGATAGAGGGAGAGAGAGAGAGAGAGAGAGAGAGAGGGTGATAGAGGGAGAGAGAGACAGGGAGAGGGTGCGAGAGAGAGAGAGGGTGAGAGAGAGAGAGAGAGAGAGAGAGAGAGAGAGTGTGATAGAGGGAGAGAGAGGGTGATAGAGGGAGAGAGAGACAGGGGGAGAGAGAGAGAGAGAGAGAGGGTGATAGAGGGAGAGAGAGACAGGGAGAGGGTGCGAGAGAGGGTGAGAGAGAGAGAGAGAGAGAGAGGGTTATAGAGGGAGAGAGAGGGTAAGGGAGAGAGAGACAGGGGGAGAGAGAGAGACAGGGGGAGAGAGAGAGAGAGGGTGAGAGAGGGAGAGAGAGACAGGGATAGGGTGCGAGAGAGAGAGAGGGTGAGAGAGCGAGAGAGAGAGAGAGGGTGATAGAGAGAGAGAGAGAGACAGGGAGAGGGTGAGAGAGAGAGAGAGGGTGAGAGAGGGTGATAGAGAGAGAAAGAGAGAGAGAGGGTGATAGAGGGAGAGAGAGACAGGGAGAGGGTGAGAGAGAGAGAGAGAGAGAGAGAGGGTGATAGAGAGAGAGAGAAAGAGAGAGAGAGGGTGATAGAGGGAGAGAGAGACAGGGAGAGGGTGAGAGAGAGAGAGAGAGAGAGAGAGAGGGTGAGAGAGAGAGGGTGATAGAGAGAAAGAGAAAGAGATAGAGAGAGCTCACCAGGCTGTTTTCAGCTGCTTTTATCAGCTACTTTTCAGATTTAGATAGTGAGATTCTGACTGTGTTCGTATCTGTTCTTTCTCTCACACAGGCTGGCTTACTCGTGTCATGCAGAGAAAAACACAAAATCCTCAAATCCGTGGCCTCCTCCTTTGTCGATTCCAGAGCCGACACGATGGAATAATCCAGCGCTATTACTCCCCCACCGCGCCTCTATCCCACATCTCCCTGCATTAGTTCTGCAGTAAGCTTCTCTGTAGCGCACAGCCAGCGCTCCAGGACTTCAGCCATGTTTGGAGGAAATTCAAGCTGTACTCATCAATGATTTGTATCAACGATGGATCAAATGACTGAGGAATGTGTGCTTCCTTTTCCTTTTGGTTCAGTCTGACCATCAACCTTGTTTCCAGCAGCAGGCGGTCGCTGTGATAAACTGAACACGACCTGCTCAGCAGTGCAGACAGACACAGACTAACCAGCCAGATGTGGGTGATGGACACCAACCTTGAGAAAAAAGAGAGTGAATTATCAAATGATAATCAATGCTAATATTTCTCGTAAATAGCTAAACATTATCCACAACAACAACAAATGTCAGTGTTTTGCTTTTCAGGTTGTTATTCATCCCAAATTGGCCAAAACATTTTGAATGCAACTTTAACATTTATGGAAGAAAATAAATACTACTTTTATCATCTCTGACACTGTCAAAATATCTCCTGCACATGCTAACATGTTAGCATACTGCAGTGGCCAGTGGACTAATTACACCAATGATTTCTCCTTTGCTGCGGTTATTGTAATGCAGTGCAGCAATGAGTAATGTTATTAGTTGTGTTTGAGAAGTCCAAATGATATTTGTATCTATGAAGTCAATTCAACTTATATACTCAATGCACTTCCCTGATTCACATGCTGGCGTGTGTATCAGCCGGTACCAGCAATAACACTCACATTGCATAAAAGATACTAGGAGATAGTGGGTTTGATCAAAAGAGCAGATTCAAAAAAGTTTCCTAAATCATATTTATTCATAAATAAAAAAAAGTTGTATTGCTAAACTACCCTTGTTCTGTTTTGTAAAACATCATAGTGTGGGTTAAAATAAGTCAGTGTGTTATATAACTTAAATGATGTATGCAAATTGATCTATGTTATGTCTGTGACATTAATGAAGAGGTCAAAGTCATGGTCACCTATTATGGTATTCAACTCAAACATATTTTTCTCAGAAGCCTCAGACATCAGGATGAAGACAAAAAATACTCGGAGAGTGACGTGGGAATAAAAATAGACAGGATACAGATAAAAATAGACACTTTGGCCGGCCGCTGGATATCAGCTAAGCTGTCAATATCTTTGCTCATCAGCAGTGGCTCTCTGTGACAGGAACAATAGACGTACAGTCCCTTTACTGCGGCAGCGTGTCCTCATCTCATTCTGCGTATTCATCGAGCCTCCCAGAGAAGTAGATCAGTCCTAACTAGGTTGGATGAACAACTGATTCCACACATTGGGTCTGCATGGTAATTGGCATTGTGGCCAAATATTCCATGGTATGCATGACATACATACGGAGAGGCTCGGGTAATAAGAGTGGACAAACTGCATTGTGTGGATTATTACGCCAAGTAACGTTCACATTTAAAAGGACTAAGTCACAAACAGTCAAAATATGAAAACACACACAAGAAGTGGGTCGAAACAAAGTCATTATTTTGTAAGTCTCAAGTAACCTTAGCTCTGAAGTCTGATCACTCAGACACACATTCATAAAGTACATCTCAAGTCACAGAGTTAACTATCCCATTAAGTCACTTTGAAAGTTAATACCAAAAAGACCAATAAGTCTCAAGTCAAGTCCAAGTCCCAAACATGGTCTTTCTGGTTCTACACAAGTTCATATAACTTTACCAAATTAAAGCCATTTGCAATGTTTAGAGTATTATACAAAAATAAGGAATGCTTAAAAAAAGGATTTGCTTTCACCCAACCATTGAAAAGCGACCTGATCGGATGTGTTTTGGTCACAGTTTTGTGACATAATGCGGTAATAAGGTCTTAATGCCTGAACGTCATCATTTCAGCTGAAGGGGTTAGGGTTGAAAACAGCGTGTCCAAGTCAGAAGGCTAAAGCCCATAGAAAATAAAAATAATGTGTTTCTTACCCTTCCCTCTTGGCTAGAATGCCGGATAGAATGGATAAAATATGCAGCCAGTCTTTACCAGTGTATGTGTACGTTCATACATTGTTATGTTATTGATTCTGTTTCAATCAGTCTTGTGGATGTGTTGATTGCACATTGGAACCACTACAAACTTCATCATTCAATTCCTGTTGCTGCTCTAAGTGTTCCATCACCCGCTCTCAAAGGAGCAAACCTCTTTTCACAGAGTGAAGCTTCGTGAGTTAACACAGAGCTTGTTCAATGTTCAGCGTGACCGACAGCGGGGATTCTTAATGGTGCTTCATAAACGTGCCCCTGGTCTCGAGTCCTTAACCCGCGCTCGCACAATGGGCAGCTCGCTGATTGGTTCCTCTGTTCAGGCTGATTGTGAGCGGCCTGAGAGGCTTCAGTTCAAGAGATCTGAAAAACATCTTTACAACATTTCTTGTATTTTTCATAAAGCTTTTTACAAGAGAAACAAACTTGTGAAAAACTGGGCAGCCCTGGTCAAGCTGTGGTTCAGGGGCTGACCATGAACCACACTGAGTCCAGCAGAGAGCCGTTGCTGCATGTTGATATGTTATCATCGCCATCTCTCTACCGGCCACCGTCTAATAAAAGAATAAAATGCTCCCCCAAAAATAATTATGATTCCTTCAGCTGCATGGTTACCTGGAGCTTGAACTGTGCTTATATAGTAATGAAAGACTTTTACAGCGTTAATTCTAATCAGCTGTAAATATAATACATTTCAAATGATTTGTTTAATTTGTATTTAAATTAAGCATAACAAATTATAATAGACAAGATAATTACATTTTATTTTGTTTTTAATTGATGAATTAATGAATTTCAAAAATGGAATCACAAAGTTAACTTTTAAAAAGGTTTTGTTTATGATTAAATCTATAATTATTTGTGTGGCATCATTCAGCCTCCATGGCTTTAGTGCTGGTTTATTGTGTAACAGTCACATCACTAGTCTCATAGCTCTGACACAGCTGTGCCAATCACAATTAACTGTGATAAATAGCTCAGAAAACTGAAAGCTGAACATCACCACAAAGCTGCCAAAAAAGACTGATAATGGAGTATGATTTTCCATCAGGTAGTTACTATAATAACGATGGAAATATATAAAATCTAATAGCATTTTGTCTGACGCTATTCCAGCAAGGTATCTCACCTTGTACTTAACGAAGGCGTATAGTTTAAATTCATGTTGCGTTGCTTTGCACTGCAATGGGATTCAACGATAATACATAAGGCGACACTATCGCTAAAAATGAAGTTGGAAAATAGGCTCTGATGAGTCCTGGCAACCGGATAAAAAAGCAGAATATAAAGTTATATCCGGCCAGTCTGAAGAGGTCCCGGTGGTTATACTGTACTGGGGCTCCTGCTAGCGCTCCGTTACTTCCCTGCTAACTTCCGCTAGCTCTCCGCTAACTTCCGCTAGCTCCCCGAAAACCACCGAAGGTAGCGGGACCAGGCTCGACACCTGACTTGGGCAGAGGGGACGCGGGCAGTAGTAGCAGTAGCGGCCGGTAGCAGCAGCAGCGCAGCTCTAGCTAGCACTGCTCCTAGCTAGCACTGCCCCTAGCTTGCTACAGCGGGGACACTGAGTAGGAGCGGCTTGTAACCAGACTT
The DNA here is from genome assembly GCA_038501785.1 of Myoxocephalus aenaeus. Taxonomy (NCBI): domain Eukaryota; kingdom Metazoa; phylum Chordata; class Actinopteri; order Perciformes; family Cottidae; genus Myoxocephalus; species Myoxocephalus aenaeus. Next base: position 1,984,410 of record JBAMJR010000419.1, on the reverse strand, counting down.
TTACGGTATATATTTTTAACAACTGCAGGATGGCAGGGCGGGTGCAAGGCCCCCTAGAGGCATTTGGCCCTGTGGGGTCACATCCCATGGAACAGTTCTGGGAGTGGGGGTCCTCAAAAGGCCCAGATAACAGCACAGCTTCTGTTGGGTTGAATTGTTACACATGGAACTTACACTTTACTTCACAATTATTGGGAGCTGAGTCAGACCGTGCAAGGGCATCACCTCTGAATTTCTCTATTTGGGTTAGTTCAACGATTTCCACCTGAGGTTGAGGTCAGGGCTCCTGCAGGATGTGGATATGCTGTTCAGCCTTCCCACAGCAGATTTGGCTGTGTCATTATTGGCTTCTCTCTTTTTTTTGCAGAGGACAGCACTTCTTTTGAGAATCTGTTTTATTCTTTTTCTTTTATATTCATTTTCATCCTCTTTTTTTTTCAACTACTGAAGAGAAAGAGCTGCATGTAGCAGCAGCAGCACGGCTAGCAGTATAGAGGCTGTGCTTTTATTCTGCTGAGATTATAATAGGTTATGGTACTAAATGTTAGAAGTGACTCCTTTTTTTACCTTTTGGCATATACCTTGCAGCAATGAATTGGCAGAAGGTTTTTCCAATGACATATAATCCAAACTGTTTTGACAGTGTGTAATGTGTGTATACTTATATTTATAATGTTTTCATTGAAATATATATATACCTGTTAGACGTGAGCATCAAGGTGGAGGTAAAGCACAAACCACCACGTGATGGAAACTATAAATCCCTATTGTATAATGTCATTATGTTGTTCATTCTGGACACATATTGTACGTTTATCCATCCTGGGAGAGGATCCCTCCTCGGTTGCTGAGCAGTTTTTTGGGGGTACATTTTTGGGAGGACAGAGGATGCCATTTACTCTAACGATTGTAAAGCAAATGTGTGATTTGTGAAATTGGGTAATACAAAAATAATTGAATTGAATGGAAAAAATGAACACAAAGCATAACAAACAGAGGTTGTGATCAGAATATGGTGCAATTTAGTTAGTCATACATGCTTACCTGTTACCAGATAAGGATAAGGAGGAAGAGGAGAGAAAAGTAAATAACAATAATATTACGAACAATAATAATAATAGTATTAATACTATCATTCTGTATTATAATACTGAACAATACTGTTGATACATTATTTAAATAAATACATAAATAAAAAAGAAGAAATACACTGTCTCGTTGCTGAATTCAGGTTACAAGACCTAAAGGAGAGCGATACAGATGCAGTGTACTTTTGTGTTTTCTACGATTTTCATTAATCCAGATAGACATTATAATATCTGTAACATGAGGATGTAATTAACAAAGGTGGAAGGTTTCAAATATTTTGCATGATAAATAAAGTATTGTATGTGCATGTACAACAAAAATAAACACAAAAATATAATGATAATAAACACTAAATAATCAATCATGAAGAAGCTGTGTCTGTTGCTACCCCTCTAATGTGCAAATGTCACTTCTGATAAATTAATATGAACACACAGAGGGAGGGTAACTTCCTTCTCTGCCCTGGCCCACCTAAATGGAAAAAGGGTCATTACAAATGTTATTAATTACACACATTCACCCTGCAATAACATATCAAAATGGAAGATGTGAAAAGGGCCAATTACACCCGTTTTAGCTTTCCTTCATTGGCTACCAATTCATGTCAGATCAGACTTAAAATTGTAAATTGACTCCCTGCCTGACTGATATCCTTAAACCGTGTACTCCAATCAAGACTCTCCGCTCTCAAAATTCAGGGCTCCTGTCTGTTCTCAGGGTGAAAACGAGTCAGTAGCCATCGGGCCCCATAAAGTAAGACTGTCCTAACAGGTAGATCATGACAAAAAGCCCCGAACCGTCACTATATATTAAAACATATGAGACTTAATATATAATATACTGTCTTTAAGAGGCTGTAGCGGGCCCACTAAAGCTTAGTACTATATTGAACTAGACCTAAGGAATCAATAACTATGCTGTGCTTGCTTGTCGGGAAGGGGCTCCACGGTAACGCCAAGGAAAACTGGCATGGTGATTTTCCACCACGAGAGAGGATCCTGACTGACTTCCTGTTGGCGTTGTCTGTGATGCCCTGATCAGAGGCCGTGGTCGTTTCACATATTTCTGTGCGACCATGTTGTCCACGCCGGGCAGCAGCAGCTCGTCCTCCGGCCAGCAGCAGAGGACCCATTTAGAATGGCCAGAATTACTGGGTTCCTACAAAATCAGAATCTATCATTATAACCTGGGCCCACTGCAGCATGTACACTGCCACCGTGTTGTCATTTGATCAAAGACACCCACATCTCCTGAAAACATAAAACCAACAGCAATACTTAGACCCAGCCTGTTTCATTCTAATCATGAAGTGTTGTTAAATGTGTTTCTTGTTAGTTGCATTTGTTATAAGTGAGCATGTTCTCCCTCAAGAGCCACATCACAGCAAATCATCAGTTCATTTAAATCTGACAGCGTAATAATCTACACTATGACAGCCCACAATAACACATTTAGACACTTTCAACAGCTGTCACCACAGGGCTGCACCGGCTCCGGTTAATGAAACGGCAGCTCCAAATAAGTGCCATGAACAGCAGACATTGGAGAGCTTACCTTGACATGTTTCCCCTTAACCCCACATATGATACGCACACGCATTTATTGTTTATTTATTATTATCATACTTATTGTCTTTCTTGCACTAACAAACTCGCAAAAGCCTGAGTGCATCATTTTGATCCCCACAATGTCCATGAGACACAATAATATGGACTGTATGTGCCATACACCCACAGTCTGATGTGATCATTTAAAGGTAGTTATTGGATATTAGGAGCAATAATATAGCAGCGAGCAGCATGTCCCTCTCCCTCTGTGAATCTTGCAGTCTGAGCTTCTCTGTGTTTTTTGTTCACATACGTGTGCCTTTTATTGCGTGTTAACGTGCCTCACTACTAGCTCGCCGCTGCACAAAACTCACACGGCGGTTACAGCTGATGATGCAGTCCCGACCGATGGCGTCATCATGGAAGCGTAGCTGTCAACACCGTTAACTCTTTCAGCCCTATTGCGGTTGTTTCCTACTGGGGAATCAGCTGGGTTGGGGTTATCAAAAATTAAGCAGCAAAACAAGATGTCTTAAGACAATCACTACCGGCTCTGGATTGGAATAAACTTTGATTGTGTGTGTTTGTGTGTGTTATGTGACACTAGCCTGTCATTCCAATGACGGGTGACGGATACCCTGGTTCGTTACAGTGGGAACGTCCTCCATGCTGTGATCCAGTCCCAAGTGAGCGTAGTACAGAAGTGCGTTAAATTAAACGTTGTAATTTACTTTCCAATATGCTGCTGTAGTCATCTATCGCTTTACTGCCAATAAGTCACACTTGGGTTCAAATTTGAAGATGAGTAAGATTTGTAAATCAACATAGGACCAGCATCAATATTTTATTCTGGTTAACAACTCAAGGGGGCGTCAATTTATATGTTAAGAGGTCCCATCCTAAAGGAGAACAGCAGGAGCCTGTCCCCATCTATATTTAAATTTCCCTCTTGCCATAAAAAAAAACAGAGAAGGAGCAACCTCCTCTGCCTCTTTGGACCTGTCTCATTAGATGGACATTATGTCTATTACTACTGCAGTTGAATATTTAACATGTATTCCAACACTTTGACATAATAAGGACATCTACAATTCAGTATATTATAATATATATATATATATATATATATATATATATATATATATATATATATATATATAGATCATGTTGCATACCCCTATGAGAGATAACAGTTTAGACAAACAGTTTCTAAAGCCAGAACACAAATTGGGTTACTTACAGATAATAACCGACAGCATGCCTTCCAACAGCTCGTGTTGTGCCGTCTTTAACGTGCCTTTAAAAACGCTGGCTGTCTTACGGTGCTCCTCCAGCACTGGTCATGAAGTCTTGTCATGCAAGGCCAGCTCAAAAGCCCCACAAAACTTGACACAATCAATTATTTTGGATAAAATGTGCCCGTTTTTATCCACCTCATTGTGTTTCTTCACCGCAGTCCTGTGTCCGCTGGGTAACGATGTTGACTTAGCCTGATATGCTAGCTTAGTAGCTTGACGGAGTTATCCATGCGCGTTCTCATGTTTTCTTAATTTTTCCGACAAGTGCTTCATGTCCCTTACTCCCGTATCTGTCCATGCTGGATCGGTCCACGCTGATTTAAAAAGCAAGCATGGAAAGTAAAATACGGCGTTAGCACGACTGCATCCAGCAGCTAGCTTAGCCAAACCTCCCTGGTGTAGCTTAGCCGTCTGCACAGAAGCTCAAGCTGCTCCTTTCACGCCAGTCTGTTGTCTCATGAGTCTTTTTTAGGGCGCTGATTGGATAAATTGTACGTCACTCATTTATTTCTTTAATCAGTGATTGGCTAAACTGCATATTAGACCCGTCTTTCTTGGGCAATATGGACCTGGCCCCAGCACGTGCACGAGCAGCAGAGACGTGCACGAGCGGAGAGGACAAGCAGGAAAGCATATATTTTGTGCAGATATCCTATTTTACAAATATTACTGGGTATATTCCATAACTCAAAAACACAAATATTGTCAATTTGTATAATTTATTAATATTATTATATTTTTTATAATTAATAATATTATTATTATTATTATTATATTTTTTTTGTTAATGGCTCAAGATGGCCAGGCTCTGTGGCCCTCTATTGGCTGGCCGCCACTGGAGCTGGATATCCTCAACTGGAAGGACGACTGGGTGGAGCAGAGGTGAACTGACAAGCGGCAACTACAACAGCTGGCTGTGTAAGCTGGAGACCCTTGTCTGAAAAATCTGTTTATTAGATGTCTGCAAAGATATCCACGCAGCCCCTTGTGGAAGTGTGCAGATGACCAAACAGATGTCATGCAGACCCTTAAGGGGTACGGGCAAATCTTTAACCTCGGTGCCCAAGCCTGGGGGACTGTGCAGAGAGTTTATTTTATTTCCTGTAGTCCAGAGCAGAAGCTTGCATATATTCTTTCATGCATATTTAATGTCTGACTGTATCATCATGCTCTGTCTTTGAAACTTTGAACTTTCCCTTCACTGATCCTAAAGGTCTTTGCACACCAAAACCGTACTTTTCATACACGTTTAAAAAAAAAATCCGTCATCCACTAAAAAAATGGACAACGAGTCCGATGTTCATTCTTTTTTTGTTTTAAACTGCAATACAAGTCAAAACGTCCCAAACGTGGCTAAGGAGTGACTCCCGTCTAATCTTTCATGTATCCTTTATTTTGCAATCAGCCTTTCAAGCTGTTCTGAAATCAACTTCACCCTTTAAATGCTGCATCTCCGTGTTCTTTACTGGTAAAGTGCTTCATGCTGTCAGACAAAGGCACAAAGTGAATCAGCTTGTCAAATACCATTTTGGATGATGACGTTTGCATTTTCTCAGAGTGGTAAAACAACAATGACTGATGCGAAAGAAACACAGAAAACGATCACTTTTTGAAAACCTTAATGACGGACGAAAGATTCTAAATCTTTGTGTTGTCCTGATGGAAACAAAGTGAAGTCACATTTTACGTGCAGAAATTACAGAGAAAAAACACAGAGCTGGTGTGCAGAGGGCTAAAGGCTCTTCCTCCAAAGCCAATCCCCCAAAATTATTATCATGAATGTAAACAATAATTAGTAACATTACAGCAGTCAAGCTAGCAGCTTATGAATGTTTAAGGTCTGTACTTATTCTAGTCTACTAGCGGAGCAGGGAACCGAACCTCCGATCCTCTGATTGAAGGACGACCCTGCTCTACCACTGAGCCGCAGTCACCCACTGATGAAGACACCAGTGATGCAGAATGAGTGCACGGACAAAGTGTGAGTCTTATTACCGTCTCGCAACAGCCTCATATACCAGATTTTTATCTTCTCTTTTATGATTTATTGATTGCTGTTGGGATTCAAAGAGTTTCAACAAATACAACTAAAATGTTTCTAAAATACAGTACCTCCTCTCACTTTAAGAACCCATGTGATCCGTCCATTACAGCCAAATCTGTATGATTTGCCAATCATACAAAATGCCCCGAAAATTGATAATCTATTGTCTCTGTGATCAGATTGTTTAGTCTCTCATTATTTTATTATTTTTTGAAGCAACTTAGTAGTCGCTGCAATCACAACTCAAATAATCAATTATCAAACTCAGTCTTATCGTTGGAAATATTCTTAACAGACAACGATATTTCTGCCCCAGTCTAAAATCAAAAAGTTTCAGAGCATCTTGAACAGGAAACGCTGTTTTTATTTAACATTAATGGCGTCACTCCCACATACTGACATTATTTCTCGAACATGGATCTTGATTTCCTTGTATTGAAATGCAGTACGCATATTAATAGAAGGAAATCAAGATACACTTTTTTTTTAACACTTACTACCAGTGGCGGTGCGTCAATAGAGGGCGCTAGGGCGCCGCCCCTCTTAAAATTTTGCGATGAAAAAAAAAGAAGAAGAAGAAAAAAAGAAGAAGAAGAAAAAATAAAAATAATATATACTGTCAAAAAACATTATATACCAAATCATTTAAATAAGAAATATACTGTGTTGACGCGCTAAATGTGTGTGGGAGACCGTAAGCCCCTGTCAACAACCACTTAAGATATACCAAATATAATATATCGCCATTCATCATCACTGAGAAAAGCCCCTCCCCCTGTCGGGGCGCCGGCCCAATGTGAGTCTATGGCAGCGAACAAACATTTCACCCTCGTGACGGCAAGGACAGCTTCTCATTGGCGGATGAAACGTGAATCTTCGGGCGCACGAATCTGCGCCCTAGCCAATGACATCGTTTCTTATTGCAACGTGGTTGGACTATTCGTCGAATCAGAGACCTTTATCATTCCCTCACATCCCATATAGCTCCCACGTAGCTACGCGAGCAACACAGCTAGCAGAGACTTTGATTATGTTAGTATGGCGACTGAAAACTCTGTGGTATCTCTACGCGAAACACCTTTCAATCCACGATCAGATGTTGACAAGAAGAGGCTGAAAGAGTTGGGACCCGAACGTCCGGATTTAAAAAGTCAGCAGCAAAGCAGTGACCGCGGGAGGACGTACACCCGGAGCTTCTCCTCAAGCTACATGCACCAAGCTACATGCTAACCGGAGCTGTTAGCTGGAGGCTCAGTGTGCAGCAAAGCAGTGGCTCTGAGCAGCCGAGGAAGCGCCGGCTATGAAGGAAGATGAGCTTGAAGGATTGCTGCAGAAGTGAGTGTCAAAATCAGCAGATGCCTGTGTTAGAGTTTAATGTTTTATCTTTCCCACAGCAGAACACATGTTGGACATTGTTAGATTTGGGTGGATATCATATCAGGCTATAACTTTATCTAAAATTCCAATTCAACCCCCAACGTGTGTGTGTGTGTGTGTGTGTGTGTGTGTGTGTGTGTGTGTGTGTGTGTGTGTGTGTGTGTGTGTGTGTGTGTGTGTGTGTGTCATAGCTACAGCCATCAAGGTGGCTCCTGGCCTTTTGTCTATGTTGCTGAGCCATCAAGACACACAAAACATAGTTTTTTGTCTGTAGTATGAAGCCTGTTTGTAGTAGATATTTCCCCACAACTTATCTTACTGTCTCTGTCTCTCTCTCTATATATTTATCTGTAGGTTTGTGACACCATACTTGGACACACCAGGGAACGCTTTGCCTTCAAAGACCACCTCACCTGTGCCACCTTACTGCAGGGCCCCCAGTTTGAATGCTACGTCAATGTATTCCCTGAAGTTGCTCTGGCCACCACATTGAATGTTTCTTAAACCATTCTGCTCTGAACCTCTCATGCCCAAAGTTACAGTTTGTTGATAGTTGTTATTGGACAGTGTTGAGCACTGTGTTTTCTTGAAATAAAGCTTTGTTTTTTAGAATATTCTACTCCAAACCTCTTTTCTTCTCATTGTGGAGTGCTATTTAAACCGCGCCGCCCAACTGCGCCTCCCCCCCCCCCAAAAAAAATCACCAGCCGCCACTGCTTACTACTTCTTTTTTTTTGCTTGTTTAACAGTCCCATAACTGGATATGCATTTCTCATTTAAGATTATGTTAATTGAGCTTTAAAATTCAATAATTTACAAACCAAGAAAAGAGTAGTCAGTGGTAAAAGTTACCAAGGTCCAGACCAGGGGTGTCAGACGTACGGCCCGCGGGCCGGATCAGGCCCGCGAACGGGTTTAATCCGGCCCGCGAGATGATTTTTGATTTTGCAAAGCATAAAAATGAGGTTCAATTTTTCAATGAAAGAAACTGCTGTTCTAAATGTGTCGCAATAGCAATTCTGTTAAGCAAGCAAACCGTTTATACCGGGGCTGAGCAAGTAGGCTACAGCTAGTCCGGAGCTAGCTTGTCATGATTCTGCCTGCCCGATTTGAACATTACGTGCTTTGGCGCATTGCCGCAAAATGTCTCTGTCAAAAAGGAGAAAAGTGGACGCAGAGTGCAGACTGTTCCTTGACAAATGGTCATCCTCCTATTTATTCACGGAAGTGAATGGGAAAGCTGTGTGTTTGGTGTGTTCACAGCATGTTTCAGTGCTGAAAGAATATAACATTCGTCGCCACTATGAGACTCTTCATGCCGACAAATACAACAAGTTTCAAGGACAACAGAGAACAGAGAAGGTGAATGAATTGTTGGCGGGTCTGAAGAAACAGCAGTCTGTGTTTATTCATAGCCGAGAAATCAGCGACGCTGCAGTGAAAGCCAGCTACCTTATTGCTAATGAAATTGCAGTGGCTTCAAAGCCATTTAGCGAGGGGGAATTTGTGAAAACATGCATGCTGAAGGCTGCGGAGATTGTGTGCCCTGAAAAGCGCTGGGCTTTTGCAAATATCAGCCTGACAAGAAACACAGTTGCAGACAGGATTTCTGATCTTTCGGCGGATTTGGACAGCCAATTGAAGCGCAAAGTAAAGTCCTTTATTGCGTTTTCAGTTGCAATTGACGAAAGCACGGACATTACAGATGTTGCGCAACTGTCCATATTCATCCGCGGAGTTGATGACACTTTGACCATCACCGAGGAGTTCGTGGAGTTGGTGCCAATGACGGATACCACAACAGCAGCTGATATTTTCACCGCACTTGTCAGCGCCCTGGACCGGGTCGGAGTGGACTGGTCCCGCGCTGTCAGCCTGGCTACCGATGGTGCGCCCTCAATGATCAGGAAAAAAGAAGGTGTTGTGACAAAGTTCAGAAAGAAAGTGCAGACTGCAAATGGAGGACGTGATTTTTGGACTTTTCACTGTATTTTGCATCAGGAGGCTTTGTGTTGCAAGTCATTAAAGATGGATAACGTCATGAAGGTGGTCGTCCAAACTGTTAATTTCATCCGATCTAGAGGCCTGAATCACCGTCAGTTTGACAGCCTTCTCAGAGAGAAAGACCACAACTATGGGCTGCCATACCACACTGAGGTAAGATGGTTAAAGCGAGGAACTGTGCTGAGGCGTTTCTTTGAATTACGAGAGGAGATTGAACAGTTCATGGAAAAAAAGGGCAAACCAGTGTTAGAATTTCAGTCCACAGAATGGATGCAGGACCTTGCATTTATGGTGGATGTTACAGAGCACTTGAATAACTTGAACAAAATTATGCAAGGGCGCAACAAAGTTGTCACGCAGTATTATGACAGCATGTGTGCGTTCAAGTTGAAGCTGTCATTGTGGGAGAAGCAACTCGCAGGTGGTGATGCAGCTCACTTTCCTTGTCTGAAAGATGTGTGCGCGACCCAACATGCCGCAGACATGAAGCGGTTCAAAGATAAAATAACGGGACTATTGCAGGAGTTTGAGCAATGCTTTCAGATTTTTGGTGAACTGGAGAAAGACTTCAACGTTTTTTGCTCGCCATTCACCGCGAATGCCTCTGATCTGCCCGTCAACATCCAACTTGAAATAATAGACTCAAATTTGAAGGGCAAATTTGCCGCAGCTGGCTTGGATACATTTTATCAGTATCTCTTGCCATGTTACCCCAACTTGACAGCCCTTGCTGCAAAAGTTTTGTGCATGTTTGGAACCACATATCTTTGTGAGCAAGTTTTCTCTGTAATGAGCATCAATAAAACAAAACTGCGCTCAAGGCTCACGCACAAGCACTTGAATAACATCCTGAAATTGGCTGCCACTCAGGATGTGACGCCTGATATTGATGCACAAGATGCCAGATTTCAGGAGTGAACTAAAATGGGTAACTCCACTTAAAATGCTGCATGAGACACTGCACCCTGATATAGTTCTGTCAAAATGATTGTCTTCTGTGGAAATTTCAAGAAAGTGTGTGATTTACTGTAATAATGTCAGCCACTTCAGTTCAAGTTTGGTTTGTTGAAATTGTTCATGCATTGCACAGCTTTTATTTTTCTATCAATAAATAGTGTAGCCTACAAGGAAGGGAGTAACTCAACCCTCTTGAATAGTTTCTACCTCAGTTGGTATGGTTTGTTGAGTTAGCACAGGATTAATATGTGGAGATGACAAATGAGGTATTTGATACCTAGAAGAGTTGTTTTATTTATTATTTATTTTGTTCAATCCCAGATAGGTTGTGACTTAAAGTTTAATGGCTTTGTAGATGCACTGAGACGAAGTCTAAGTTCCAATCACTGAGGCATTGTGTTCTTGAAATTGCACCAATTTTTTCCTCAGAATTTTCAACTAACTTGAAGTGTTTTGTCAAGAAGATTATTTGTGATGTATACATTTTCAGAATGTGCTTGTACTATTTTGGACCAAAGTAAAACAAAGAAAACAATCAAACAATCTGAAGTTGTCGTTATTTTTAAGTTATTATGCCATGATTTTACCAGTCCGGCCCACTTGAGAATATATTTTCCTCCATGTGGCCCCTGAGCTAAAATGAGTTTGACACCCCTGGTCCAGACCTTTGGGCGACGTTTGTAAACATGGAAAAGTTCATTTAAACCATACTAATAGCACCTTTAACCATATATTTACACGAATTTTAGGTAGGAATTTTAGGCAGGATTCTGATTCTGATTCTGTTTCATAGAACAACAAGGGAACATCCTTTTTACTGAAAAACAAGGTTATCATAAATCATAAGACTCCCTTGAATTGAACAATGATAAGTAATAAAGACAATTGCAGCATTGTGTGAGTCTGTTCTTTCTTAAAAATCTAAACCTTTTCACTTATCCACCATGATCGTAATCTGGGCGGAATTTTCAAGTCACTCATGACAATAGTGACCATTATCAATCATAACAATAATGCACTAAAGCTGCACAGCATTTGCATGTTGATTTAGAATAGACCTACGTGTGTGTGTATGCATGTGTGTGTGTCAAAAATGATGTGTTGAATTGTGTATGAATTATTGTATGCTCAAATGTTTTATGTAAACTCTTGAAAGATTGGCCAATGAGCTAAAAGAGGTCAGAATAAAAACAAAAAACATGTAATAAATTGCTTCTCAGGGCTTCCTACTTCACAAAGAAACCGCAACAACATGATCCTCTCTGTATTTCCTGTTGTGCAGCACCATTTGGATGTAATGAACGGATGAGACTCAAAGCTCCGGGGCGCCTGTCTTCAAACAGGGACAATCTGCCGAGTATCTATGGTTATTTATTTCTGTCTCAGTACATAACTGTGGTGAAATAATAAGCACATTACGTTTTGTTTCATTAACTCCCTTGAACTCTCAATCATGATCCCTCCCCATTTCGCCTGTGTTCTCTTGTGTGAGCATACTGTGTCATCATCTCTCTTATGAGGCTATAATGTTGTTTTTAACAAAGGAATCAAAGGCGCTTGTTTACTCTGTAAGAACAATGGCTCAGACACTACTTTAGAATATGGTTCCTTTATTAAAACACATATCAGACATGAAAATCCCTCACCTTTTGGCGAAATTCACCGTTTTGAAACCAAAATAGGTGACCTACCTGAATCGTGTAGATTCGATGAGAAATGTTTTTTTGGGGGGGTATTTATATTCAGTGAACTGCGAACAGGTGCGCGTGCCAGAAGTGAACACATTGAACACAGCAGGAGAGAACGCAACGTTAGCCAGCTAGCTAAAGCTCCGGTGGAAAATTATTAATTAACGCTACCGTTTTTGAGGAGGTAGATTTTGAGGTGAGGGGACTGACAAGGCAGAAGGTAAAGTGGTCCACTGTTCTATCAATAAGCAGACCTGCCAACCTGTACGTAATTTGCGCAGCGGATAGGCATTTTGACGTCAAAGTACGCTGGTAAAAATTAGTCTAAAATGAATTTTAGACTAGTTGACCAGCACACATTATATGCAATGCAATATAATGCATGACGAGTATTTAATGACTTGTCCCCTATTAGTCGTCGTCAATTCGTAAAATCCTTCTCCTCGCCTATAAAGCCTTAACTGGTGATGCACCATCATATCTTAAAGAGCTTATAGTGCCATATTACCCCACTAGAGCGTTACGCTCACTGAATGCAGGGTTACTTGTGGTTCCCAGAGTCTTAAAAAGTAGGTTGGGGGCTAGAGCTTTCAGTTATCGGGCTCCTCTTCTGTGGAATCAGCTTCCACTTTCAGTCCGGGGGGCAGACAGTCACCTCATTTAAGAGTAGACTTAAGACTTTCCTCTTTGATAGCGCTTATAGTTAGGGCTGTTTCAGGCTTATAGTTAGGGCTGGCTCAGGTTTGCCCTGGTCCAGCCCCTAGATATGCTGCTATAGGCCTAGACTGCTGGGGGACATCTTAGGATACACTGAGCTCCTCTTCTCTTCCTCTTTCGCTCCTCTTCTCTTCCTCTTTCACTCCTCCTCTCCTCTTCTTTCTCTAACTATTGTCTCTTCAATGGACATTACTAACTCTACTTTCTTTTTCCATGGATTCATGGCTGCCTGGAACCGGTCCTGCCCCGGGTCCTGCCCCCGGTCCTGCCCCCTGCCATGGATTCATGGCTGCCCGGAACCGGTCCTGCCTGCTTCCATGGCCCTGCTGATGGAACCGGCCTGGAACCGGTCCTGCCTGCTTCCGTGGCCCTGCTGATGGAACTGGCTTGGAACCGGTCCTGCCTGCTGCCATGGCCCTGCTGATGGAACCGGCCTGGAACCGGTCCTGCCTGCTGCCATGGCCCTGCTGATGCCCCCCCCCCTCCTCTCTACCGCCTTCTGCTTCATGGAACGTGGATTATCTGGATCATGGACCATGCCTACTACTCATTATATGAATAATTTCTGTCATATTCATTGAATGTGCTGTAACTACGCTATTCATTCTGGCCACATGACATCTATTGCTTCTGTCCATCCGGGGAGAGGGATCCTCCTCTGTTGCTCTCCCTCAGGTTTCTTCCCTTTTTTCCCTGTGAAAGGGTTTTTACTATCTTTTTAGGGGAGTTTTTCCTGATCCGATGTGAGGTCCCGGGACAGGGATGTTATGTGTACAGATTGTAAAGCCCTCCGAGGCAAACTTGTATTTGTGATGTTGGGCTATATAAAATAAACTGAATTGAATTGAATTGAATAAGGCTAAACTAGAAGTTAACACTAATACAAACATTATTTTTGAATGAGTGTGTTAGGGGAGAAGGATGAGTGTGTTAGGGGAGAAGGATGCAGCCATTGTTAAACAGCTGGATGCTGGATTGAAATGCAGCTGGAACTGGTCGTGGCTAAAACTGGAAGGCAAGGTCTCAATAAAAGGGCAAGAGGTGTCCTTTCATCTAGGAGATGTATTCTCCAAAATCAACAGGCAGGGATTCGCCAGATGCATTCTCTGCATCAAAGATATAAATGATGCTAACAAAGGCAGCCATGCTCTCCCTTACCACATTGTGCCTCATATACTGTAAATGTTAGACCAGTGACAGGCTGGCATGAAATGGCTTGCATAATACTTAGTAAGGAGGCCATAATAATTTTTGACTCATGGCTGAAGTTAAGTTTCTCCAGCTCTCCCCAGGTTGGCAAAAAAAGCATCTCAAAATGAACCAGATTGATGCTTTAAAATATGGAATATTTAAATTTTTCTTACGGGAGAGCATGCCCCCGGACCCCCCTAGAGGGGTAATATCCTTCTCACCTTTTTCACCCCTGACCCGTTTTCATGCCTGACATATACAGTTCCTGGGTTCCTTAAAAGGTTCATGGGTTCCTGGGAAAAAAATATGCAGAGCATGTTTGCTTTGACAGTGAGGCAAGGCGGGTGATTAAAACCACAGAACTTCAGTGGTACCCATCTGATATTGGTGACAAGAGGAGCCTGCAAAGAGCTCAAAGGATATTAAAAGACAACACCCACCCGGCCACAACCTGCTCACCTGCTGCCGATTGGAAAGAGATGCAGAGGTATCAGCTGTTGATTCAGAACAGCTTCTTTGCCTCTCGAGCGCTGACCTCCGGGGATGCGTGCATTTATCAGATCCAAAACCCATGCGTGGTTGCCCTCCGGGGCGCCACGGCATGTCCTGGGTATGACGTTAAACTGCACCCACCCAGGAGAGGGGTGGGCGCCGCCAGGTTTAATTGCCCAAGACACACCATATGATGACAACCACAGCTTTATCCATACCGGCTCGGTCGTCGCCCGGGTCACCAAGGACCGCGCCTACCGTTGACCACCAGGACGGAGGTGAAAAATGTACTACTGGGAAACTCTGTAGATTCCGCTCTAGAGACAACATAGTAGTGGGCATAGTAGCCACAAGCTCTATGTCAGTGGCAAGAAAGACAAACACCAGCAGGGTGTTGGTTTCCTTGTCCACAAAAACATTAAGGACACTGTCATGGTCTCAAGTAGACTCATTACCATTCGTATGAGAGCAACCCCATTCAACATCACCATCATCCAGGCCTATGCCCCAACATCCACGTACGAGGTCATCCAGGTTTTGATGTCTTTAAGACACGCTTGAAGTTTAGCGACCTGGTGGATTTCATCTGGCTTGATCGACAAATATAGTTGAGTATCATCGGCATAACAGTGAAAGTTTATGGCATGTTTTCTGATAATATTGCCTAAAGGAAGCATATACAAGGTGAATAAAATTGGTCCAAGCACAGAACCTTGTGGAACTCCATGACGAACGGCGGTGGTCATCGAGGCCTCATCGTTTACAAATACAAACTGAGATCAATCTGATAAATACGACTTAACCCTATAGGGTCTTAGCCTTTTTCTCAATTTTACATAATTTCTTAAATTCTCCTTTTAAGGCACTTGCATATAAGATACATACCCATGTGTTACATCTAAAATTGCAGAACAATCTCAGCTATCTATTGTTGAGTTCTTGAAACTCTGGGAGTTGGCGCGGAAATAAGGACCGGGGTCCGAAGAAGTTATGATATAAGAATATTTAATAAGCGAGTGAAATGACAGAACAGGTTATGCTTTCGATCGATCGAGTAGTTTTCTAATCCACCAGTGCGCTTCTCGCCTGAAGTTCCTCCTTCGTCGGTGGTGGCCAGAAAAGAGGCCGTTCTCCCAGGTACAGTCAATTTTATATCCTCCATGGAGCTCGAGTCCTCCTTCTTCTTCTTCGTCGGTCTTCCTCGGTGGGTTCTTGAAATCAGTTCTCCAGCTCCGCCCCTCAGGCGAACAAGAGAACTACAATTCCTTTACATGCAGTATCTAGTATCTAACATTCCATTCATACATCAATCATTAATAAAATCAGTGACCTACATATGCATGCCATTACAAATCCTTCATAATAATATCCCTTATTAATTATCATATTCCATGCATTGTAATGTACACCCAAACAACTTCTCATTTTACATTGTACCAAGTCCAGAAATGACGAACTTGGTTCTAAAAACCCTACACTATATACTGAGGCACAATTGTCATAAGGCAAAAGTGTAAAGTAATAATATGAATCTAAAGCTGAAAAATTAAAGTTCGATTTCAAAAAAATCTTCATATATCTTGTGAAAACATACCTTTACTCATGTTGACGAAACGTTTTGGTGCTAGAAGTTGGTTTACCAAAGGTATTATTAGGTTTACAAAAGCAGTGAAATATATACATAAAATGGTAGTTACATGTAAATAAATGTCTGAAACCCAAAAATCGTTTTTTGAGCAGAAATGTGGCCTGTCACACCTTTCACCAAAATGATAGAAATGGGACTGAGAAATGACTTCATACTGCAGATAAAGCTTCATGGGGTGTGTGCAAATGGAAAATGACCATCACAACATGTTTTGTTTTCAAATAAAATATGTATTATTCATGGTTAAAAAAATATTTACACATTTCCCTGTGAAAGGGTTTTTATTCCCTGTGAAAGGGTTTTTACTATCTTTTTAGGGGAGTTTTTCCTGATCCGATGTGAGGTCCCGGGACAGGGATGTTATGTGTACAGATTGTAAAGCCCTCCGAGGCAAACTTGTATTTGTGATGTTGGGCTATATAAAATAAACTGAATTGAATTACATTGGACCCCTTCCAATCAGTATTGATGTTCTTCTATGGAAATGACATGACTTGCCCCACTCTGGTTGATATTTCAACAGGTGTACGTGTGTAGCTGAGCTGTGTGCATATACCTGGTAAACTGTGTCCAGGCCTTCAGTCTTCCACGTCGATAGCATAGGTGCAGGTGGCTGTAGCGAAGCTGCATGTTGTCCACTGGACCCTGACAGCTGTGAGTCCTCTCTGTAACATAAATGACTACCAGTCAGTACTAAATTCAATGAAAGAAAGTTACGATTACACACCAAAACAGTAACAGAGCTCTGGGCACGAGCTAAATGTTACGTTAGCATGTTAGCACGTTGTTAATGTAAACACATACCGATAGTTAGCATTACGTCTTATGCCCTGTTCACACCGGACGCGACACGATTTTGTCGCGCGACCAGATTACATGTTAAGTCAACGTACAGGCGCGACATTTCTGCTGTTCGCGCGTTTGAGGCGGTGCGAACAGAACGTTTGACGTGGGGCGAACAGAGCGAAGGACGCGGGGCAAAGTCGCGCCAGTTGAAAAAGCCCAACTCCAGCGACAAAAACGCGTGAGTCATAGTTGCGTCAGCCAATCAGCGTTGAGATGTTCCGCTCGTCACTGACGTCCTGCCGGTGTTGCATCAGCCAAGATGGAGGACACTATTATCGTAGCTGTTTGTGGGCACCCCAAGCTTTATAACACGACAATGTTTGAATATCAAAACTGGACAATTAAGGACAAGGCTTGGCAAAAAATAAGCGAGGACGTAAGACTACCTGGTAAGTTTTGATTGTATGTATATGAATGAATGAATGAATATATACTTTATTAATCCCCAAGGGGAAATTTGGTGTCGGGGTAGCAGCAACTTACAACAAAATAAACAAAAACAGCAGGACGAAAGATAAAAGATATATACAATAATAATAAAAATAATAATAATAATAATAATAAAATAAAATAGAATAAAATAGAAATAGCTTCGATTGTGCAAAAATATATATATACATGTTGTTAGTCAGAGGATCTGGCAAGCGGTGATTTATTATAAAGCCGTAATGCCGTTGGCAGGAATGTTCTCCTGTATCTGTCCTTGTTGCAGCGGAGCGTGAGGAATCTCCTCGAGAAAGAGCTCCGCTGACCCTGCAGTAGGTGGTGGAGAGGGTGGTCCGGGTTGTCCAATATGGACAAAAGTTTCTTCAGCGTCCTCCTCTCCACCACCTGTTCCAGACACTCCTGCCTGCAGCCAATGATGGAGCCGGCTTTCTTAACGATCTTGTTAAGTCTGTTGGTGTCACCGGCTCCAATGCTGCTCCCCCAGCAGACGATGGAGAAGTACAGGGCGCTGGCCACAACCGACTGGTAGAACATCTCCAGCATCTTGCTGCACACATTAAAGGATCGAAGCTTCCTCTGGAAAAAGAGTCGACTCATCCCCTTCTTGTACACAGCGTTGATGTTGTTCTTCCAGTTCAGTCGGCTGTCGATGGAAACACCCAGGTACCTGTACTCCTCCACCATGTCCACGTCCTCTCCAAGAACACTCAGAGGTCTAGGAGCAGTCGCCTTCCTCCTGAAGTCCACCACCATCTCTCTGGTCTTGGTCACGTTCAGCAGCAGGTGATTCTCACCGGCCCACTCCACAAAGTCACTCACCACTGCCCTGTACTCCTCCTCCCGTCCATCCCTAATACACCCGACCACCGCAGAGTCATCAGAGTACTTCTGCAGATGGCATGACTCCGTGTTGTACTGGAAGTCCGTGGTGTACAGGGTGAACAGGAAGGGAGACAGAACAGTTCCCTGTGGGGCTCCAACATCACTGACCACCGTTTCAGACAGCACACGGCCCATTCTGACAAACTGTGGTCTACATGTGAGGTAGTCAGTGATCCAGGAGATGGTGGACGAGTCTACCCCCACCACCCGCAGCTTCTCACTCAGTAGCAGTGGTTGGATGGTGTTAAATGCACTGGAGAAGTCAAAGAAAGTGACTCTCACAGAGACACCGGTTCCATCCAGGTGCGACTGAGCTCGTTGCAGCAGGTAGATGATGGCGTCGTCCATTCCCACATGAGGCTGGTAAGCAAATTGCAGAGTGTCCAGCGACGATTTCACCTGCGGTCGGAGGTGGGCCAAGACCAGCCTCTCCAGCACCTTCATCACATGGGAGGTGAGGGCAACTGGTCGGTAGTCATTGAGGCCAGATGGAGATGACTTCTTCGGGACAGGGACCAGGCACGACGTCTTCCACAGCACAGGGACCTCCTCCAGCCTCAGGCTCAGGTTGTAGAGGTGCTGCAGGACACCAGACAGCTGGGTGGCGCAGATCTTTAGGACCCTGGGGCTGATGCCATCAGGTCCTTCAGCTCTGCGTTGGTGGAGTTTTTCCAGCTGTCTTCTCACCTGGTCAGTCGTCACAGAGAGAGGGGGGAGGGTGGAAGAGCCCATTGTTGTTGTTGAGGGCTCAGTGGGAGAGCCATTGGATGTTGAGGGCTCAGTGCTTGTGCAGCTCAACAGGGGGGGCAGAGGTGGAGGAGTTAAGCCTAATTCATGCTTCTCCGTCAGGGCTACGGCGTACCTACGCTGTAGCTTACGCGTCGACGCAGACCCCTACGCCGTAGCCTGACGTGCACCTCCAAAAAATCCTAACTACGCGTCGCGTTGACGCGGACCGCAACGCTGTGATTGGTCGGTAATTGGTCGGTAATTTCCGGTTGCTCTTTCCGGTTTGTCTTCCTACACCGCCATTTTTAAAAGTTATTGTAGACCGATAGTCACAATGGACAAAACAGAAGAACGAATCATCGAGGAAGTGAGGAAATACGACCACTTGTATAACTTTTCTTCAAGCGACTACAAGGACAGCCAAAGGACATTAAATTCATGGCGAGAAATCGCGCAAAACACGGGGCTGGAGGCCGTGGAGTGCACGAAAAGGCGGAAGAACCTCCGGGACAAATATGTCCGTCTGCAAAAAAAACTCGCTACAAAAAGTGGCGATCCAGGCGGCCAAAAGGTGCCTGCATTTTACTGTGTGTGTGTGTGTGTGTTTTTTTAAATTGTTTTAGTGCACTTGTACATAAGAATAAAGCACACAAGTTTGTTTTCAAAAAGTTGTTTTGATATTTATTTTCAACACCATGCATAACCTTACCACTCATCACTTCTCCAATATACTCGGCCCGCTGACATTCGAAAGTGCATCTGTTCATCCAGGTCCCTCAGAGGGTGAACCAGTGTTGTAAATTCACCCGTTTCCAGCCTAGTTTAGTGGTCGTACAGACCACCTCCGCAAACGTCTTCTCTGTCGCATGCGCTTCAACTCTTGCAATATAAGCATTTGCTCTTCAATATTGATGAGCGCCATTGTTTACTGTGACCGGAAGAAAAAGCAAGGGTTCAGCTATAACCCCTGAAACCACACAGCCACACCCCCCTGGCGGCATGGCGGTTAATTCCAGAGCAACGCAGACCCTCGACGCAGAACTATGAATGCTCAACGACTGCGTCAGGTCGACTGCGTAGGTGCGCCGTCGACCTGACGGAGAAGCATGAATTAGGCTTTAGGGAGGTGGGTTGTGTGGAGGAGACGGATGGGGGCTGTGAACTAAACCTGTTGAAGAAACAGTTCAGCTCGTTGGCCCTCTCCAGGGAGCCCCCTGGATGTCTCCCTCCCACCTTGAAGCCAGTAATCTGCTTCATCTGCTTTTATTCTAGCTATTTGTTGTACTTTACTATGAACCAACCACCGGAATATATGTTTTTCATGTCAGAGGAGATATGCCGCCGTAGGTGGAAAGGTCTGAGGGACTCTTACCTAAGAGAAAGAAGAAGGGAGAGCAATACTAAGAGAAGTGGCAGTGGAGCGCAGTCCACAAAAAAGTGGAAGTACTCTGCGGTCCTGTCGTTCCTCGACCCCTTTATCACTCCGCGGGAGACGAGTGGGAATATGGGGCGGAGGGTCGAGGAAGTCAGGACCGCAGAGTACAATAGTACGAGGTCAGTCCAGGAGGAGAGAGCAGGGCCATCTCATAGGGCAGGCCAGGGTGGCTGTAGCTCAGGGGGATGAGTGGTCGTCCCGCAACCACAAGGTAGCCGGTTCGATCCCCAGTCCCCCCATAGCTCACACGTCGAAGTGTCCCTGAGCAAGACACTTAACCCCTAATTGTTCCCCGTTGCTGTGTCTACGGTGTATAGAGCAAAAATGTAAGTCGCTTTGGATAAAAGCGTCAGTGAAATGTAATGTAATGAATCGTTTTTCAGAAGCCTGCTTCCTTCCATAGTCACCCCAGCAGAAGGAATACGCAAAATTCACGAAGTAATTTATGAAGCCAAGAATTTGAAACATTTGGAATAGATCTCTGGGGGACAATATTTCCATGGAAGGAACCAGTGTTTAATTTTTTTTGTAAATACTTTGAAACTTTGTAAATATTGTTATTAGTGTATATATTATATTATTATTAATGTTATTGTATATTTATATTATTATTATATATATATGATGTTAAAATATATATATATATATATATTATTATATATATTATTTTATATTTAGATTATTATTATTATTATTATTATTATTATTATTATATATATGATGTTAATATATATATTATTATTATTATTATTATTATTATTATATATATTATTTTATATTTAGATTATTATTATATATATGATGTTAATATATCCAAATCTGAGGCCATGGTGCTCTGCCGGAAACCGGTGGACTGCTTCCTCCAGGTGGGGACAAACTGCCTACCCCAAGCGAAGGAGTTCAAGTATCTCGGGGTCTTGTTCACGAGTGAGGGTAAGGTGGAGCGTGAGATCGACAGGCGGATCGGTGCGGCTGCAGCAGTAAAACAGGCGCTGTACCGGTCCGTCTTGGTGAAGAGGAGCTGAGCCGAAAGGCAAAGCTCTCCATTTACTGGTCGGTCTACGTTCCAACCCTCACCTATGGTCACGAACTCTGGGTCGTGACCGAAAGAACGAGGTCTCGGATACAAGCGGCCGAAATGAGCTTCCTCCGTAGGGTGGCCGGGCTCAGCCTTAGAGATAGGGTAAGGAGCTCGGACATCAGGAGGGAGCTTGGAGTCGAGTCGCTGCTCCTTGGTGTCGAAAGGAGTCAGCTGAGGTGGTTCAGCATCTAGTCAGGATGCCTCCTGGACGCCTCCCATTAGAGGTTTTCCAGGCACGTCCAACTGGTAGGAGACCCCGGGGAAGACCGAGGACACGCTGGAGGGATTATATTTCCCGGCTGGCCTTGGAACGCCTCGGGGTCCCCCAGGATGAGCTGGAAAGTGTTGCGGGTGAGAGGGAAGCCTGGGTCGGCCTGCTGAACCTGCTGCCACCGCAACCCGACCCCGGATAAGTGGCCGAAAATGGATGGATGGATGGATATGATGTTAATATATATATATTGTTATTATATATTATTTTATATTTATATTATTATATATATATGATGTTAATATATATTATTATTAATATATTATTATTATATATATTATTTTATATATATTATTATATATATATTAATATGTGAATATTGTTTCATATTATTATGTGTTAATATCATTGTTAAAATAAATGTATACATTTATTCAACGTTACTTTTTCCATGTTCTTTATTTTATTCACAAGAAAACTCTTAAACAAATGAAAGTTTCTTTAGTAGTAATGTGGTTGGCTCTTAAAAGAGCCGTTTTGGGTGTGCTTGGGCACGGTGTTACACGGAGTCTTGCCATGGGACGGTTCCTTCAGCAGAGAAGAAGGATGTGAAGGCCTCCCTCACCCTGATGGCCTCTCTCGCTGAGTTGTTGGCAACAATTCTTCCCAGATCTGGCAGTGGCTCCACCTCTCCAACCGGTATGGTCACTGCAGTTCGGGCTGTCCTCCTCAGGAAGTTATGCAGGACACATGTAGCCTTCACACACTTTTCCGCAACGTCTGGTTGGAGCTCAATGGCACGCCTGTACATCCTCCACTGAGAGGACAGGATCCCAAAGGCATTCTCCACAACCAGCCGAGCTCGGGGGAGACGGTAGTTGAAGATCCGGCGCTCTCTCGGAAGGTTGCAGCCGGGGAAGGGCCTCATGAGGTTTTTGTTGAGTGGAAATGCTTCATCAGCAACCAAGACGTGTGGCTGAAGTCCTCGGTGATCAGCTCCTGGTAGTGCCATGTCAGGAGGCAGGTGGAGGGTGCCAGATTGCAGTGCTTGGCCAAAAACTGAGTTGGCAAGAATCCCACCATCACTGGTTCTGCCGTAGCCCCCAACATCAATCAGCCGGAAACAATATTTTGCATCAACGACTGCCAGTAGGACCATTGAGAAGGCTCCCTTGTAGTTAAAGAACTGGGATCCTGAATTGGCAGGGGCTCTGAGGACCACGTGCTTACCATCTAATGCTCCACAGCAGAGAGGAAAATTCCATCGCTCCTCAAACCCCACAGCGATTGACCTCCACTCCTCTGTGGTGGGCACAGCCATGAACTCCGCCACAAGGCAGTCCCAACTAGCTGTGGCAACATCAGGGACAATACTAGAGACCGTGGAGACCCCAACACGGAAGCTGTAGGCGATGGTCCTAAATGAGTCCCTAGTAGCAAGATATCTGCAGCACAGAAAACATTACATTTAATGTTATTAATTTTTTTTTTCAATTCAGTTTATTTTATATAGCCCAACATCACAAATACAAGTTTGCCTCGGAGGGCTTTACAATCTGTACACATAACATCCCTGTCCCGGGACCTCACATCGGATCAGGAAAAACTCCCCTAGAAAGATAGTAAAAACCCTTTCACAGGGAAAAAAGGGAAGAAACCTGAGGGAGAGCAACAGAGGAGGATCCCTCTCCCCGGATGGACAGAAGCAATAGATGTCATGTGGCCAGAATGAATAGCGTAGTTACAGC
This sequence comes from Myoxocephalus aenaeus, assembly GCA_038501785.1. NCBI lineage: Eukaryota > Metazoa > Chordata > Actinopteri > Perciformes > Cottidae > Myoxocephalus > Myoxocephalus aenaeus. The sequence goes on along the minus strand of JBAMJR010000419.1, from coordinate 1,960,979 downwards.
ACATTCAATGAATATGACAGAAATTATTCATATAATGAGTATTAGGCATGGTCCATGGTCCTGATAATCCATGAAGCAGAAGGCGGTAGAGAGGAGGGGGGCATCAGAAGGGCCATGGCAGCAGGCAGGACCAGTTCCAGGCCGGTTCCATCAGCAGGGCCATGGCAGCAGGCGGGACCGGTTCCAGGCAGCCATGGATCCATGGCAGGAGGGGTGGGTGGGGGGGCGGCAGGACCCGGGGCAGGACCCGGGGCAGGACCGGTTCCAGGCAGCCATGAATCCATGGAAAAAGAAAGTAGAGTTAGTAATGTGCATTGAAGAGACAATAGTTTATCCAGATGGAGAGAAAGAAGAGGAGAGGAGGAGTGAAAGAGGAAGAGAAGAGGAGCGAAAGAGGAAGAGAAGAGGAGCTCAGTGTATCCTAAGATGTCCCCCAGCAGTCTAGGCCTATAGCAGCATATCTAGGGGCTGGACCAGGGCAAACCTGAGCCAGCCCTAACTATAAGCCTGAAACAGCCCTAAGTATAAGCGCTATCAAAGAGGAAAGTCTTAAGTCTACTCTTAAATGAGGTGACTGTGTCTGCCCCCCGGACTGAAAGTGGAAGCTGATTCCACAGAAGAGGAGCACGATAACTGAAAGCTCTAGCCCCCAACCTACTTTTTAAGACTCTGGGAACCACAAGTAACCCTGCATTCAGTGAGCGTAACGCTCTGGTGGGGTAATATGGCACTATAAGCTCTTTAAGATATGATGGTGCATCACCAGCTAAGGCTTTATAGGTGAGGAGGAGGATTTTAAATATGATTCTCGATCTTACAGGAAGCCAGTGGAGAGCAGCTAATACAGGAGTAATGTGATCTCTCTTCCGAGTCCTTGTTAGTACACGAGCTGCAGCATTCTGGATCAGCTGGAGAGACCCAAGGGACTTTCCGGAGCAGCCTGATAATACGGAGTTACAGTAATCCAGTCTTGAAGTAACAAATGCGTGGATCAATGTTTCTGCATCGCTTTGAGACAGGATGTGCCGGATCTTTGAGATGTTCCGTAGGTGAAAAATGGCAGTCCTTGAGATCTGTTTCACGTGGGAGCCAAAGATCAATGATTCTGTTATAATGTTATTAATGATACTGTTATAATGTTATTAATGATATTAATGATACTACAGGTGCTAATAGTAGTAGTTTTTGATTGATATGGCTTCAGATGCTATCATGAATGATAAACATAAATGCTGGTGAGTTTACATAAATTATATATATATATATATAGTATGTAGATACATATGTACATAAACAAACACATGGCTGCCGTATCTGTGTATAATATGGATTACGTTAATTTGAGTATTGTCGGAGACCAGATTGATGGATCCAAACTTCATTAAGAAATCACAAAATGTAAAAGTGGCTTTCTTGACGTCTTGTGGACGGACCAGACAAAGCATGAATATATTTTTTACGTTGTTGGGACTTCCACAACAAGTAGAACTCAGCAATGGTGGTTACTTCTTCCATGGTCGATAGCGAAAAAGATGGCTCTTTTCCTCGGGAAGAAGCGACGGTGATAAGCCACGTCCGCTTTGTTGCGGCGGGAATTGTCTTGTCGCTTTGGTATGAACACCCTCGTTTCACTCGCGCGACAAAACTGAAGCGGCAAGCGCGACGCGACAAATCGTGTCGCGTTCGGTGTGAACACAGCATTACAAACACATAACGAAGATCAGCACTAGTTCGTACTAAGTGATATTGACGATGCAGTCGGGTAAGCTGATACTACCTGCAGTGGTGTCCCCGCTGATAGCAAGCTATCTCCCGTTAGCTCGCAGAGCTAGCGCTAGCTCCCTCCTAGCTCCCCAACAGCCAGCCCCGTCTCAGAATCAGACTCGGGCACCGGGGGAAACCACCGAAGGGATCGGGACCAGCTAAATGTGCTCACTGTGCTAGCGTAAATATGCCAAAACAAAGTTCAGTTAGTAAATACACATACCCATCTTCCAGTGGATCCCTTCTCTCAGCATATTCCTCTCCAGGAGTCGAAGCCTTCAGGGCCTGTCTGACGCTCCTCCGGCCAAAATTGCTGCAACGTCCTCCTCTGTTGTGAACTGTGTTCTCTCCATGATCTCTAGCTTCTGTCTGACTGTAAACTACAGCATGTATATATAAACCTCAGGTGTGTAGGTTATTGTATCCTAGGTCCTTTGTAGCGTAGCTGGGTGGGGAGGTCCTTAGGGATTTCCTGAGTGTTCATAGGTGGTCACAATTTTTTTTTATGGACACCTGAATTGACTAATCACGGTGAAAGGAGTGTCAGCTTCTGTTACAGGCTCACAGAAGCACACAGAGGAGGGGGCCGGAAACTGCAGAGTTTGGCGGTTCTAACAGTAGCGGATTCTTTTTTCTGCGCCGTATTTTCGCGGAGATATGATTTTCTTTTAAAATTAAACTATGTATATCACGCCGCCGATACGCTAGACCCCAGAGGGTTACAGCTACTTTAAATGACAAGCATTTAAAGTGTGAACACGGCATAAGGCTTTTGGAGTTTGCCAGGTACAACAGCCTCCTGCTGGTGAACACACTTGGCCCCCACAAGGCCTCCAGGCGATGGACCTGGCATAGCCCCGGTGGAAAGTACCACAATCAGATCGATTACATCATGGTCAAGAAGCGCTTTCGTTCAGAAGCGTTAACACCGGTAGGACGCGCAGCTTTCCAAAAGCAGACATTGGGAGTGACCACGACCTTGTCCTGATGTCTTTTCGCCTACGCTTAAAGAACATCAAAAGCTCCAAGTGCACTAGAATGAAGTTTGATCTGGATAAACTGCGAGACCCTGAGGTGGCAGAAGCCTTCAAGGCAAAGATAGGAGGGAGGTTTGCACCACTACTCATCCTAGGTGCAAAAGAAATTGATGTCAACCGTATGACCACCACGTTGAACACAGTCATAACCGAAACAGCCACTGAGATCCTTGGCAAACTCCGCCCAAAGAAATAACCTTGGGTCACCAATGAACTGCTTGACATGTGTGACAAGCGAAGAGCCCTGAAGAAAAGTAAGAACTCACCTGAAGGATCTGATTAAGAAAGCAAACAAGAGCATCAAGAAAGGCATGCCATCAGCAAAACAGAACTGGGTTGAAGGAAAGTGCAGAGAAATAGAGAACAGCCTGAATACCAACAACAACACCAAGTTGGCATATCAAACTGTTAAAGAACTAACAAGAGCAAAACAGACCAGAGTCTCTATAATTCAGAGCAAGACTGGTGAATGCCTAACGGAAGAACATAAAATCTTGGACAGGTGGACAGAATACTGCTCTGAACTCTACAACCACACGGCAAATGGAGATCCAACAGTCCTGACATGTTCTAATTCCATGGAGGAGGAGGACAAGCGCCCCATCCTCCGTGAAGAAGTTGAGGCAGCAGTTTGAGCACTGAAAAAAGGAAAAACAGCCGGAGTGGACAACATCATAGCAGAGCTCGTACAAGCAGGGGGAAAAGCCATGATCGATACTCTCGCCATCCTATGCAACAAAATCTGGCAGAGTGGTGAGTGGCCTACATCATGGACCCAGTCACTCATCATCCCACTTCCGAAAAAAGGCAATGTCCAAATGTGCCAAAACCACCGTACCATCAGTCTCATCAGCCATCCCAGCAAAGTCCTACTGAAAATAATATTGAACAGGTTAAAACCTCAAGCTGAACTGATCATAGCTGAAGAACAGGCTGGATTCAAAAGAGACAAAAGAGAAGATGGGAAGATAACATCGGAGAATGGACTCACTTGAAACTCAGTGATGCAATGAGAGCTGCCGAGGACAGAGAGGGATGGAGAGAGCTGGTCAACAGATCGTCTGTGGTGCCCCAACGACCCCCTGGGTTATGGGATAGATCAGATCAGATCTTTCTTCTGGCTGTGAGAGTCCTTAACTCATCCTCCACCCCCATAAATAATATTTTTTTTTAATGTTTTTATCTTTTGTTGTGTAGCAGAATGGGACCGTAATATGCATTGTGTTGTGCAGCCCTGCAAAAAAATAACTGAACCGGGCGCCAACCTCTGTTTTGGAAAAGTGATGCCAATGTAGCTTAAACATGCCTTATTTCTAATGGCCATCGGGGGGCAACTCATCTGTACTACTACTATTATACTACTTCTCTCTTGATTTATTCCCTCAGTAAACATTGTGAACATGAGTTTATGTCTCAATGCTTTAGGGCGGAGCTACAAGGTGATTGACAGGTTGCTCATGCTACAAGAGTCTGTCACAACGATTCTGTTCACTTTATATATACAGTATCTAGATTTCAATATAATTTACTTGGAAGGGAAAGGATCTCAACACCAACCTTTTTTACATTGCACTTTATTCATGAACAATTATCCGGAAATGGTATCTCCTGATATTGTTAGAGTAGAGTGGATTGATTTAGGCTCAGACCTGGGTTCCACTATAAATGAGTGAATATCTCTCATACTGACAAAAGCCCAACCACGATATAATGCTCTGTTTAGTAGAAGGGAGCAGTCGTGATGCAGTTCCTCTGATCTCACTGAGTCCCCCTCCTCAGTGGCTCTCATGGCTTCTTTATGCACATCTCAGTCTGTGGCTTGGGGGAATTTAAGGCTTATTTGAGGCGAGCAGTAAAGACCCCATTCCATCTGTTTAATTACAGTGGAGATTAGCAGATTATTTTTGCATTACGGGCGCCTGTCGTTCCTCATCACATGGGCAACCCAGAGGGAAGGCCGCTCAGCTCAGGCGGATACTCGCCACCTGACTGCAGAACTGGAGGAGGACTCCAACTCAACAAGTAGCAGGTAATGTGTCACACATCCATGTTTGACATCCAGGAAAGCTTCTTTCCTCAACCCAACAAAATCATGTTCGTTTTAGAGAGAACACAGTTGCAGTTTGTGTGTAAATTTGGTCTAAATTTTAAATAAATGAAAAGAACGCAATTACACTATTTGGTTAGGTTAAGTAAAACATCGGAGTTTAGTTCAAAATAATGTTTTTTTTAACGTTATTTAAGTAACAGACGTGAATTAACATAAGTCATTATGGGCTTGTGGTTTCACATGGGACTCAACAGCTGTCTGGTTTGACTTGTCAATCCCTTCTGACCTCCTAATGCTGAGAATAACCGCTCATTACATGCGCGCATCCTTTTCAAAATAAAATTTCATCTTGACAGGAAACAACTCTGTAAAGTTTAGGCATCAAAATGACTAGGTTAGGTTTAGGAAAAGATAGTTGTTTGTGTTAGAATAACAGCAGACGTGTCGTGGCAAATACGACGAAACGGTACGCTGGGTAAAAGACAGATTTTGGCTTCAACTCAGCAGCCAGCTAAAGGGGTACCTTGTGTGTCGGTATCATGCATTGATATTGTACAGCCCGGGAGTGATCTTGTCTCACCCTAACATGGTCTATGCCAAGCACACAGCAGTTACCAGCCGACATGTAGTGCCACCTATGTACACATCCTAGAGAGAAACATGAGCTTTTCTTCTTCTGGGTCTGTACTTGAGTGAATGTTTCCTCTCAATGATTGTGAAGGGAGATGAGACTGCTGCTCTTCATTGCACAGACCACAGGAAACCTTAATAAGCTAGCTGACTGCTGCTGCTGCTCATTTAAAGCAGCCGCTGCTCTCTGCAGGGCGGTAAGGCAGCAGAAGGACTGCGGAGGACACGCCGAACATCTTACACAACCTCCAAGAACGTCACAACTGTTAGAGGTATTTGGTAGAGATACAGCCCACTATCATCCACCTCACATACTGCTTTATTAATGACATATTACCATAAACTGAAGGACAGTTTTAGTGTCCTATTATTATCAAATTACTGTTTGACTTTGTGATGACCTTGAAGATATACTTCAAAATAATTTCCAGCAAATATGCTTATTCACTTTCTTTCCATGAGTGAGATAATCTGATCTGTCAATCTCATGTCAGATGGAGTCACGATGTGGTTAGCCTAGCTTAGCATAAAGACTGGAAGCAGGGTGAAACAGTGAGCCTGGCTGCGTCCAAAGTGTATATGCTAAGCTAGGCTAATCATGACCTGACTCCAGCTCTGTACTCAACACACAGACATCAGATTAAAAGACTGAAAAGAAACAAATTAGTGTTTTTCCTAAATGTTTAACTGTTCCTTTAACTTCCTGGTTTGAGCTCATTAACTGCATGTTGTAAACCTTAATAGAACAAAGGTCAAGGTTTTTTAATTTGTCTGAATCTCCATAATTTTTGGAAGCTCTAACTTCTTTCAAGACCTCCAGATTCTCCTCCAGGACCAATAGAACTCAATTTCCTCCACTGGAGAATCTCCAAAATGAGGATCCCTCTGCTGTAGCTGCTGTAAAGCCTTTTGAACACGGTGGTGAAAAATGAAACGGTGACATTGAGTGACCTTGTGTCAGTGGGACAAACTGGTGAGCTCGCTTGTGAGGACTTTATTGTCCGTCGGCAGGCGTGTTTGTGGACGCGTCTGTGTCCGTCTGAATGCGTGTCTTGGCTTCAGCTGCTCAAGTGCAATTGCTCACGGCTGGACAGATAGGGAGCAGCTGTGAGTAATTGTTTTGCTCAGTTGCTGAGGCTCATCCTGGCCCTTTATAGATAAGCTGGAGTAAATCTCCCTTTATGTCCTGGGAGAGCAGGGGAGAAGATGAGGACGGAGGAGAGCAAACACCAGGCCATGGCCAGCCTGTGTTTGAACTGCCTCTTCAAGAACCACAGCTTCAAATGACTTTTTCCATCCAGTAAAAGGAAAATAAAGTAAAGGGGCCAGTATTCTGCTCCTCCTGGTTGATGTTGCCAAGGAGTTGTCTCATATTCATGTGTCAAATAAGGGAGAAGGTAGATGGAGAGGAGTGTCAGAGGGAAGATCTGATGGCTGCTCTCTTGTTACACAGGTGGAGAGATACTAAACACTGGCTGTGAGCTGGCTTTTCTTAGACAGAATCAAGGGGAAATGTGAAACAGGCAAATTGCAACAGTGACAATGCTGTGCATTTGAATTACGTCGTCCAGATTTTTTAAAAGGACTTGGAATCAACTGACAGCTAACATTTTGACCACTGTTTTAGTAATGTGTGACAGCAAAACTCCACGTTGACTTATTTTACAGAACTTTTGTTACATTACTTACGGACATAACTAACTCTGTGTGTGCAAGTTACGTAAAAAACATACTTTCTTCCAGGGGGTTGCTGTACGTTTCCCGTGTGAAACTAAAACTCTACGTTGACATATTTGATTGTACTTATGTTACATAACTCGTAATAAGTTGAGAGCCATTGAGAGGCAATCAAAATGCTCCCAAACTTGAATCTTGCACCTTCAAGGTTCATATGATCGCTGAATATTTACCGACATCTCGAGCAGAGTGCAGCTTTAATGTGTATTTTTTAATACCTCTTTATGATGTGGTGCACTGACATTGAACTGAAGCACCTACTACAGCTCATCTAATACACAGCTGTTTTATACGACAGGTTAATAGCACAGATGATTCCAACTATCACAAGGTTAGAAAACACAAATCAGTCCCCACAATGCACAAGTAGACTACATGGAGAGCCATGCAGACTACTTCACAAGTGGTGTGTTTATCTACTGAAGCAGCCGAAGCCCTGTAATAACACAGATAACATCAGCCGGAATATTACAAGCTTCCACTTCTGCAAATGATGAGCCAGGAAGAGGAAGTCTGATGGGGACCGGCAGAAAAGAGGATGTGTTGACTCTTTATTCCATTTCAGTTGGCATTGAGGGCAAGCAAAACAAAGTTTGACTATGAGGCCAGACACACCCCTAACGACAGAGTGAAGATGTTCAGTGAGAGGAAATGAATCAGCTGTGCCCCAACTGAGATTTTGTCTTGGCGGCTTTGGGGCATTTCATTTTATTCTCTGGGTACTAAATAAACAACACAAATGACAGGATGATTTGTTTATGGGGAGCAGGCAAAATAGCTAATAGCATTTTTCTCCTGTTTATGGAACCCAAAAAGTGACAAAATCTCAGATGAGTGAAAACAGAACTGAACACAGCAATAAATGATACAGTAATCAGTGGAGAGTTATAAGCGGTTTTATAAATTGTCTCAGTTTATATTTTAGAATCCCCCCCTTTGACTCGTACTGACCAATCCTGGTTTGACCACATCAGATGCATCACCTTTATAGCTGCAAAGGAAATTATTTTTGTTTTTTGATGTTTGATAGAACCATGGTCACCATGTTTTGGATTGCAAGAATTTCAAATTTTTTGTTTGGACTTTATTGTACATCGACAGGCGTGATTGTGGACGCATCTGTCTGACCGAAGTCCTGGCTTCAGCTGCTCAACTCAGTCCACTAACAAGAGCGATCAGTGTGCTTGCAGTGGAGAACCAGCTGATCGCGTCGGTACCAAATCCACGGCCCGCCACTGATATTAGGCAACACGGGATATGACTGAATATTTAAACTTTCGCTTCTCACATGGATAAGTATTAATGCAATGTGAATGCAGCGCTAGCTCACTCTTGCCTTGATCCGTTATTTCTTCTAATCCTGGTCTGTTCTCTGAGACCAACCTGATGTCATGGAACAGCGTATCAATAGCACAACATTTTCGTGACAATCCACGTATCATGATAAAGTATTTTAGTCTTTTTGCGTTATTCTACGACATATTATTACCAATAATCAGTTACTAACATAACGTCAAAATAACTAAATGAGACTTTGGGACATGAACACCAGTCTACTGTTTTAAGTCCTGTGTTGGTTTGACCCATCCACCCACCACAATTAGTTTTTCTGCTTGCTCAGAGCATAGCATGTTCATGCGCATGCGTTCACATTGCAGTTATTAAACAGACTACGCAACAAGCAGGTACAGCGTTGTTATTGCACGCCAAATTACTTACATATTTGTTGAATACATTTGGTGGGACGGGGCTGCTTAGATATGGCGGTTGTCATATGAATATACATGAAAAAACCTCTTCAGTGTCAAAACTATCATTCATATTTATTATCGTTTAACTTGACCGAGCTTGGTCGCTCTCCTTTATCTGACATCGCATCCAATTTGACATTCAAATCGTCTATAAAAAAGACTCCAGGTGCAGTGTAATGTTCGGTTTTATCAGCATTTGCAATTTTGAAAGCCTATACGTATTACTTGGTGTCGTTTGTAGTTTGCAGTGTATTCTCATGGTGAACTTTTGCTTCAGTGTGTTTAGCTTCCAGTGCTCTAAGGTAAGTCCCAAAAAAAAATATTCATATTTGAAGTTTATTGTAGTCAGTGTTATTTTAGACTCATTTGACCTTTCACTGCGTTTTATTAACTTTCTGGGCTCCACAAAATTTATCAAGAATGAGCAATATTCATGCTTTTCTTTCTTCTAATCTATTTGTCTTCTTAGGTCCTCAAGAATGTGTAAAGCAGAGGGTGCATATTATTTGTAAAATCATCATGTTGAGCTCCGTTTAATGAATGTTGCAGCAGACAGTATTACTGGTGTGTCAGAGATCCTGACTCCACAGCCATAAAGATGTTCATTGCGATTCAGAGCATAAAACGCCATACCCCGTCCCTCTGTATGGTAGAGCGAAAGCCATCTGTGTTCTCCACACTGCAGACATCCAAAATGCACTCACAGGATTTTGGCATTATCATCTAAGGAGAGTTACTGCGTGAGAAACATGAGAACAATGAGAAGAGAGTTTCAGGTTAAAAAGAAAACTGGTTCTTAGTATTTTGATTCCAGTCACGGGGGGAAATAAAGCAATAAGAACTCACTGAGACAACGAAGAAATTCAAGAATGAGCAATATTCATATATTAAGAAAGAAAAAGAGAAAAAAAGATGAAAGTAGCACGGCTTGGTTGCATAGTTAAGTACTATCTTTATTGGGGGAGTTTTTCCTGATCCGATGTGGGGTCCCGGGACAGGATGTTATGTGTACAGATTGTAAAGCCCTCCGAGGCAAACTTGTATTTGTGATGTTGGGCTATATAAATTAAACTGAATTGAATCACACTGTACGACGCAACCTCAGAGTTCCCATTACGTCCAGTACAACCAGTACTGCTATGTTGGAATAATTAAATCATTTCAATTTAATCAAGTTAACCAAACCATGAAATAAAGTTTATTTACTTTGTTCAAGTTGACTTCTTTCAATATCTACTATAGACTACTATCAATATTACATTACATTTCATTTAGCTGATGCTTTTATCCAAAGCGACTTACAATAAGTGCATTCCACCATGAGTACAAACTCAGAACAACAAGAATCAAGAAAGTACAATTTCTTCAATAAAGTTAAACCAAGTGCCATTTAAGTGCTACTAAAGTGCTACTATGCTAATAACATGTATGTAATGATCATTAACAATGTTTGTGTCACGGCTCGGCTTTGACCCCAGTCCTTTTTCGGTGTTTCCCTGTTTTCCTTGTGTCTCCCCTCTGTGTTCTGTGTGGGTGTGGCTTCCAGCACCTGGCACCTGGGCTCATCACTGCACCTGCACGCAATCTTCTCATCAGACCCATCCAGTTTAATACGCCGGTTTCCCTCTCACTGTTGCCAGATTCTTTCGTCAGCTAAGGAGTATGCTTGTGATTAATCCTGTATTGACATTATACTAACCTCTGTTCCCTGTGTCCAGGATTCCCGTACCTGCAGCCCCGCTCACGCCACCACGTCTTCCCACCTGTGTTCACCTCCAGACCACCAGTTACCTTTAAATAAACCCATTCCTTAACCTACCGTCTCCGTGTCCGCTACATTAACATTAATGTTATCTGTTTGTCTGAGCACTTTATCTTGTACTTATTTTAATACCCATTGCACTGTTGTTGTCGTTGATTGTTGATTGTTGTTTGTCTCATCTAACGTCTCATGTCTAATGTATGCACCTTCCGCCTAGAAAAATTCCTCGTTTGTGTAAACACTCCTGGCAATAAACGGTTTCTGATTCTGATACAGATTCTGAACCTGCCGTAACAGTTGGAACAAGAAAGTGGAGTTTTTAATAAAATAAAATAAAAATAATTATGAATGAATAAAGAATAAAATGAATATTGCAGATGTATTACATTATTTATTTTTTTGCAGTTAAAAAAATGTAAACAAAGTGGCAAGATAAACAGTCAAGCGTGAACTTTTAAGCACATTATAGTTTTAATGTTATCTTCTTGAATGCTCTGAATTGGGACCCTAGGTGTTGTAAGTTGCTCATCGTGGCAGTGTAGCTAATGTTAGCTGTAGCAGCTACACCGCTACAGCAGCTACACAGCTTCAGAGCTACAGCAGCTACACAGCTTCAGCAGTTACACAGCTAAACGGCTACACAGCTTCAGCAGCTACACAGCTAAACGGCTACACAGCTGCACAGCTTCAGCAGCTACACTGCTATACAGTTACAGCAGCTATACAGCTACACAGCTTCAGCAGCTACACCGCTATACAGTTACAGCAGCTATACAGCTACACAGCTTCAGCAGCTACACCGCTACACAGTTACAGCAGCTATACAGCTACACAGCTTCAGCAGCTACACCGCTACACAGCTACAGCAACTAGCTACACAGCTACACCGCTACAGCAGCTACACAGCTACACAGCTACACCGCTACAGCAGCTACAGTGCAAGGCTGTCAAATGGGGTTGTCCTTCAAGCATTAAAATGTTTGTTTTTTTAAGACATTTCAAACATGTCAATTATTAAATGTGTTATTAAATGCAAACAATTTGGCTCAACATTATTACTGATATATCCGTCATCATGTTTATGTGCTGAAAAGCAAAACCACACAGATTCATTGACAGGAAACCACGACTCGTCAGTTCATTTCTGCACAGAGAGGCGAGATTAATCAACAACTGTTAGGGTTGAATGATGCTTCTCTCTTTCAGCTGAGGACAAGCAAACGGACAGAGTGGGACATCTGTCAGAGAGTCCCTGGGTTTTGTCAGGTGTATTTTTGTGTCACTTCTTTGGACAGCAGCAGTCATAAACAGAGGCCAGGGCCGCTGAGAGCCAGCCAGCCCATAAACCCTCCGAGCTGAAATGTTTTACGACAACACACCATGTTGCACAGCAGAGATACGAGCCCAGGAACTACAGTGAGGATATGAGTTTTCACTTGGACGCAGTCTGTATCCTGCTGTAAATAACTCCAGTGAGCTCTCTCTCCCCACACTGTAAAAAGGTCTCTGTGTTTATGGCAGTTTTTTTTATTTTATTTGCTGTGCCGCTTTCAGGGCTGTAGGAGCAGAAAGGATGAGGTGCAGAGGCGCAGGCCAACAGAAAAGGTTGAGCTGTGGGGACAAAAATGGCCTCGTTCCAGAAAATGCTACACAATGAAACCTGCTGCGACCCTTTGTTATGCAGCCGGCCAGATGAGACGAGAGCGACGGGTGAATCCTAATCAGGTTTGCTGTTTTCACCGTGGTGGGTGTTCCCAAAGTGGCTTGAAATGTTAATCCAAGATCATTATTTTTAATTGGCTGTATCATAAAATGCCATCACACTTCATGTTATGTTGTCCTCTGTGGATAGCAGTAGCATTCTGTGAGCCGCTAAGAAAAAAAGAATCAAAGAGCCTCTAGAAAAAGAGGCAAAAGCTGATGAACAGCAAGCATTTTGATGTTGAAGAGATTCCATGGCCTTCACTAGCACAACACAATGTACAAAACAAATGGAGATTAAATAGGTATTAAAAAATGTGAACACAACTGTGCGGCAATATGGAACCTCATTTGTAGGATTAATTATGAAATTAAAATTGTATAATTTATTATTTAATCTTAAAAGTGAGGTTCTATATTGTCATCATAAAATAAATTATCATATGGCTGAATTGTGAAAAATAAATGATTTAACAACAAAAAATTTAGAATTTACAAACAATTTAAAATGAATAAAATTCAAGTCATTCTGAAATTAGATTGCATCATTAATTTCCATAATAACAATTGTATTGGTTATCACTTCTCACTTCTAATGTCTGTTTTTATTTCATAATGGTAGTGTTTCCCAATGGCGCGGCTATTTCATAATGACACATGGCCTTCTCACCTTTCGGCCAATGAAATGTCTCAACAAACTCAACCAATATTAGCCAGTTAGTTTCTGTTAGCTAGAACAACGACAATGCCAACATGATTCTGAACCACCTATCAAGCTGCTGCTGTTAATAAAACATTGATCAGTGATGAAAAAGTACGATTGATCTCCTCAGCACCTACAAAGCCCTCCAAAACGTCGCCCCTTCTGACCTTTCTGACCTGCACGGACACACTGTAACGGTACGACCGGTTTGATTGGGGTGCCAGCTAGGTCTGTGCCTAACAATATCTTCCTCAGGGTGTGAGTCGATATTTAGTAATTTGTTTGGTCAACCGCACACAGGGCTCCAGTAGAGAGTACACTCCCCCCTCACACACTGAACCCTCAAAAGGTCCCTCCCCACAAGCATTACACATGAATATTGTTCATCACAATTAATCACCACACAGATATCAGTCCTTTTGCTTGTGTATTTACAATTCAGTACCGACACAATACACACATTGAGTCCATCACCCAGTTCCCCTCTCATCCCCTTCCCCGTGCAGTTCAGCTCAGATTACCCCATCCAGGAAAAATCGTTGGTCCACCAAAAAGATCCCCCACGGTTTGTGCCGAGTGACAGCGTGTCAGATAATCCAGTGGTTACGCTGCAGCAATCGTTGCCTCGCAGGTGGCCGGGGAACTTTGAGTAGCGCGCACTTAAAACCTCGAACACAAAGAAGACGGACGTTCACGGGTGACGCTTCCCGTACGCTCCGGGTACTCGCTTCTCTTTTCGCGCCGCCCCGCATTTCCGCTTTTGTCCGCCGTTCGGCAAGGGCACAGCGTGGATTGGTTTCTGAATGGGGGTGCGTCTGTGACGTGGGTGCGTCTGTGACGTGGGGCGTCTGTGACGGGGACGGTGTAGTGATAGCAGATCGCTACATTCCTCCCCCCTTGTAAAATGAGCCTAGGGAATGGCCTTTTACTTTAATCCGGGAATCCAAGAAAATCTTCTTCGTCACTCCCTTCCTGAAAGATTTCCAGAAGACGATTTTCCGTGGGTACACTTGGTTGCTGGGTTGCTGTCACTGGAAATCCTTTAAAATCCTCATCCTCGCTCTCCTCCGCAAACAATTCCCTCAGGCGTTGCCGTTGTTGTTCTTCTACCTCCTCTGCGGTGGGGTAGCAAGGTTTCAACCTCGAGATATGAACCGTTTTGCGGTCCTCTCCAGTGTCTTCCAGCACAATTTCATAATTCACCGGACCCTTTTGCTCTACAATCCGGTACGGTCCTTGCCATTTTGGCGCAAGTTTAGCGGTAAAAGCTTTCTCTGCTTTTGAGAGGGGGTGAGCTCGTAGCCAGACTCGCGCTTTTTCCTCGAACTCCAACTCCCGTTTGTGCTTATCATAGTTCCTCTTCTGCCGTTGTCGGACCTTGTGCAAATTAGTTTGCACAAATTCCTGCATTCCCTTCAGCTGAGCAGTTTTGAGATACGGTGGTGAGTCTGGGGAAGCCAGTCGTGGTGATAATATGATGTCCATGGGTCCTCGCAGAGGTCTGGACAGGTTCAGCTCGGCCGGCGTCACTCCCGTAGATTCATGGATAGATGAATTTAGGGCAAACCGGAATTCGGGTAGGTGTTCATCCCACTTTTTATGATTATTTCCCACAAAGGAGGCTATCATGGTTTTGAGGGTCCGGTTTACTCTTTCTGTCAGATTAGTTTGTGGATGGTAGGCAGTGGTCATTTTGTGCCTTAGGTTCCATTCCTTGCAGGTATCTGCAAAGATGTTGGACACAAACTGTGGGCCTTGGTCAGACAGGATGTAGTCTGGAACAGTATTTCTTGGCGGAGGACTTGCGACACTAACTCAGCTGTAGCTTTTTTCAGCGGGAAAAGCTCCACCCATCGGGAATAGTAGTCCACAAAAACCAGTAAGTACAGGTTCCTCTGGGAACTCCTTGGAAATGGGCCCATCAGATCTACTCCAAGCATCTCCCAAGATCGCTGAACGATGGTCTGTTGCAGCATTCCCGCTTTTTTCCTGCTTTCGGGTTTGTAGGCTTGACATACTTGACAACTTCTAACATAGTCCTTGACCGCCAAACTTAGTCTGGGCCAGTACAAGACTGCTCGCATTCGATGGTAGGTTTTGTACCGACCCAGATGACCAGACAGAGGATCGTCATGGAAACTGTGTAGGAGTTGCTGCCGGCAAGCCTCGGGAATGTACAACTGGTAGATAGTTTTATGGGCCATTTGGACAACTCTGTACACCATGTCCTCCAAGATAAGGAATTTGGTGTAAGCATTCACAATAACTTCACCTTTCTCCTGGATCGACTGGTACAGTTCCTGGATATGCAGGTCGTCCTGCTGTGCTTTCCATAGGACCTCGTCTGAGATCATAAGATCTTTTATAGGGGTTGCTGTGACCGACAGCATCATGGCACAAATAGGAGGGGCCAGGCCAGTAACCTCGCCGGGCGCTCTGGACAGAGCATCAGCCACGGTATTGTATCTGCCTTTCCTGTACTCTACTGTGAAGGTGAACTCCTGTAAGCGTAGAGCCCACCGGATCAGTCTGGTGTTGGGTTTTTGAGTCTTGAAAACCCAAACAAGCGACGAATGGTCGGTTACCACAGTGAAGAATCTTCCCTCAAGGTAGTATCTCCACTTTTCTATAGCCCATACTACAGCCAGGCATTCAAGTTCAGTGGTGGAATAATTCCTTTCGGCCTTGTTCAGGCTCCTACTGGCAAAAGCCAACACTTCCTCGGTTCCCATCCCCGTTCGTTGTACTAGCACCGCTCCAAGACCAACTTCACAGGCATCAGTATAGACCACAAAAGGTAGGGTGAAGTTTGGATGTCCAAGCACCGGAGTAGTCACCAGACATTGCTTGAGGTTTTCAAAAGCATTTTGACATCCCGTGGTCCAGCTGAACTTTGTATCTTTTCTCTTCAGGGCATTAAGGGGCTCCGCTACTTGCGAAAAATTTGGTACAAACCGATGGTACCACCCTGCCATGCCTAAGAATCTCTGCAGAGATTTCAAGTTGGTTGGCACCGGGTACTCCTCAACGGCCTTGGTCTTCTCAGGGTCCACCTGCACGCCCGCCGCAGACACCATGTGTCCGAGGAATTTGAGGGACTCGCGGAAGAAATGACTCTTCTTCATGTTCACAGTGAGCTTTGCTTGCCTGCGTTTATCCAAGACTGCCTGGATGTCATGGAAATGGTGGTGGGGGTCTTGGGAATAAATTATTATGTCATCAAGGTATACAAAACAGATCCTTCCTTTGAGTTCTCCTAGTGCCACCTCCATTAACCGCTGAAAGGTTGCCGGGGCGTTTTTTAATCCAAAGGGCATGACCTTGAACTGGTATAAGCCCATACCACAGACAAAGGCTGTCTTTTGCCGACTTTCCAGATCCATCTTGACCTGCCAGTATCCGGAGTTGAGATCCAGTGTGGTGAAAATCTTGGCTCCCCCCAGGGAATCCAGGATCTCCTGTATTGTGGGGAGGGGATATGCATCACCCTGTGTTACAGCATTTAATTTCCTAAAGTCCACACAGAATCTAGGATCCACACCTGTTTTCTTTGGAATTAGAACAACTGGTGCTGCCCAAGCAGACGATGAGGGTTCGATGATGTCGTCTGTCAACATTTGGTCAATGAGTCTCTTCATCACCTGTAATTTTGTAGGCGATACACGATAAGGTTTTTGTCGAATTGCTACATCTTGGGTAACAAAAATCTTGTGTTGAACCAGGTTTGTACAACCCAGCTGAGAGGTGCAGACATCAGCATTGTCTTGAAGTTTCTCCAGCAACTGCATTTTCCCATTATGGTCGAGGGCAACATCCTCTATTGCTTGTCTGAATGTTTCCAAGACACCTCCAGCGGCAGAAGAAGCAAGTTTAGCAGGAGCCACAGCAGAAAAAAATGCACATTGCTGGGTATGTTCTGGTTCATTTAAGGTTTCCATCAAGAAGTGGAATATTTCTTGTTCATTGGTTCTAAACCAATATGCCTTATTAGCAATATCCATTTGTATACCACTCTGAAAAAGGAAATCCAGGCCCAGCACGCATGGAAATGCCAATGTTTCAGCGGGAAGTATCGCAGTTGGTTGCTTCCATGTCTTCCCATGTAGGGTGTACTCCACCTCACTCTGACCTACGGGTTGTTTTGCTTCTCCATCCGCCAGGTATATGGGACCTTTAGTCCACGGACTCAAGCTTTGTTTCCAGGTGTCCTTAATGACTGTCCACAGGTCCTGATTCAGCAACGTGAAGGAGGAACCAGTGTCCACGATAGCGTTACCTTTCCATGGGCCTATTCTCAAAGGCACCATCAACTGCAGTGGTACTGGATGCGGGAGTGGCCGCGAGTCAGAGGTTAGCTGGCCTGGGGAACTTATTTTTACGGAATATCTCCCCCCTCCGTGGGACATGGTGTTGACAGTAGGATGACTTCCTGGTTTCGTGAAAGGTGGATTTCCCCTTCCTTTCTTCCCATTATCAACGAACGGGCATGTAGCAGGCGCATGCGTCCCTTTGCACCGCCAGCAAAACAGGCCTGGAGGTTTTGAATGAGAGGGGGTATCCATAGTAGCTGTGACTTTTGCACAATTATCCGCCCGTGTTTGTAGTTTAGTCGCCGGGGCTTTTCCTTGGTCATACACCAGCTCATTATGCCGGTCTTTTTCCAGTTGTTGACCCAGTCGTACCAACCCATCCACAGTATTCACTCCACTGCTCCGGAGCTGGCTAGTAAGTTTGGGCTGGCAATTCTTAAGAATGAGTTTAAGGACTTCCTCCTCTTTAATCGCCGGTTTCCACCGCATACACAGAGCCCTGTACATGTATGCAAAATCTCTAAAGCTCTCCTCTTCCCCTTGTACTCTGGTCCGGACTCTCTCAGCTAACTCATCTTCATAATCCTCAGAGAGAAATGCTGCAATAAATTTGGTTTCAAAATCTTCCCAATTGGCTGTCTTCCAGCGAACAACATCCCACCAGTCTCGGGCTGTCCCATGTAACACATTCCTGAGGACAACAATGAGTTCCTCATCTGATAGTGGATTCAGAGCAAGGAAATCATGGCATTTTTCCAAATAGAGCAAGGGGTCGGCGTTATCGTCACGTTGTCCAAAGGTGGGGAATTGCAGGTTAATGGGTGTTTTTGCCATAATCCTTCCCCGCACATCTCCTTGTATGCCAGCTGAGGGCATGTCCAAATTAGTCCGCAGTGTGGATGGTAATTTATGCCGTAGCAGATGCCCAGCTGCGTCTTGGGAGTTGAAAGGAGAACTGGTAAGTGGGGTAGTCTGCGCAGCTGTGGTGACCAGGGAGGCAATATGTAAAGGTAGCGAATTATGTTTTATCGCCACAACCTCTGTGTTCAGGGAGTCCAGACTAAGCACACATGTCGTTAGTTGGGCCTGAATATTATCCACATTCTGCACAACCGGGGCCAGAACACTGTTCAGATCCCTAAGAATCTCAGCTTGTTGGTGTTTCAATTTCCAATTCAAGGTGGAGGTGCACTGGGTCAGGAGATAGTCCAGCTGTTTGGTAAATTCCTCCTGCATTTTCACGTGAACTTGTTCGATTAGTGTGGTCATTGTGTGTGTGAGGCATTCTTTGACAGCTCTCATGTCTTCTATATTATGGTCTTGACTATTCCTCAGCTGCTGGTAGCTGGTGTTCACCGTTGCTTCCAGATTTAACTGAGATATACGCATTCCTTCCACAGCCTGCCAAAGTTCCGCCAATGCAGGACCCTCTGTTGCATTCGGAGGTCTTGGCTTTCGTGCAGGGCTCAGTTCCTGCCCGGACTCCACCTTCTTATGCTTATCCATATCCAGCAAGAGGGAAATAGACTGAGCTGTTGAGTCTTGCCTATCTAGTTGCTGAGGCAGGAGCAGTGGCGCAAGTGTATCCTGGAGGTCTGGCAGAGATCCATCAAAAGCTTCCATTTCCCGAGTTATCCTTTGTTCAATGTGCAATAAAGCCATTTAATGTTGTAATTGTTTCCACGAGATCTCAAGGTGTTTGCAGAGCAATTGTTTGATGAGCACACAACATATCCGCTTGGGTTGATGTCCTTTAATGTAACAGTCCCATCTGGGGTGCCACTTTTTATGTAACGGTACGACCGGTTTGATTGGGGTGCCAGCTAGGTCTGTGCCTAACAATATCTTCCTCAGGGTGTGAGTCGATATTTAGTAATTTGTTTGGTCAACCGCACACAGGGCTCCAGTAGAGAGTACACTCCCCCCTCACACACTGAACCCTCAAAAGGTCCCTCCCCACAAGCATTACACATGAATATTGTTCATCACAATTAATCACCACACAGATATCAGTCCTTTTGCTTGTGTATTTACAATTCAGTACCGACACAATACACACATTGAGTCCATCACCCAGTTCCCCTCTCATCCCCTTCCCCGTGCAGTTCAGCTCAGATTACCCCATCCAGGAAAAATCGTTGGTCCACCAAAAAGATCCCCCACGGTTTGTGCCGAGTGACAGCGTGTCAGATAATCCAGTGGTTACGCTGCAGCAATCGTTGCCTCGCAGGTGGCCGGGGAACTTTGAGTAGCGCGCACTTAAAACCTCGAACACAAAGAAGACGGACGTTCACGGGTGACGCTTCCCGTACGCTCCGGGTACTCGCTTCTCTTTTCGCGCCGCCCCGCATTTCCGCTTTTGTCCGCCGTTCGGCAAGGGCACAGCGTGGATTGGTTTCTGAATGGGGGTGCGTCTGTGACGTGGGTGCGTCTGTGACGTGGGTGCGTCTGTGACGTGGGGCGTCTGTGACGGGGACGGTGTAGTGATAGCAGATCGCTACAACACTCCCACCCGAATCCACAGATCCGCAGACCCCAACCTCCTCACTTCTCTTATCCGTTCAAAGCACTGGGCCTGGGGGGACAGGGGCCCCTCCCTCTGGACCTCTCCCCCCACAGATCAGACATTTTCCCTCACTCCCCTCCTTCAAAACTCATCATCTTAAATATTTATGCAATGTAATTGTTTTTAGACTTCTAAAATGTTTTTATTGTTTCTGCTGCTGTTATTACCATTTAAAGTGACTTTGAGTACCATGTAAAGCACTATATAAATTGTATGTTTTATGTATGTATTATTATTATTATTATCAAACTTGCCAAACTCCAGACATCATAGCCAAACTTACTTTAAAAGCTAATTCACTGAATTCTGTTTGGTATATTTATTGTTGCTTTTCAAGAATTTCTATTTGGTTACAAATGTAGTTGATCTCTCTCTTACAAAGAACCGCGCCCCCGCTGAGACACCATCAAGCTATCAGAGCTCCCTGTCACTAACTGCATGAATATTAATACATTTTTGTAAAACAGGAAAAAAAAGCAGATATTAGAGTCTACAATGTGTGTTTGAAGAATATATCCAAGATGCCAAACTGATTCAGCAGCATAAACGATAAAAATAAACGATAAAAATAGAAGCTGAAGCTACAAATCACAGTGACAAAGTGAACATCACCTGGAGATCAGAAAACCCTGAAATTAAAGAACAGTGTTTCTGTAAATATGTGTAATATTGTTTTGAATGTAATGAGAGCTATAGTGATTATACCACAGTATAATCGTGTGTATTGTCGTGTGCTTTTGTTTCCGTTTGTTACGCAATCCGGGGGCAGCGATTTACAGGTATTAGCAACAGATCCATGTCCTTTTAATTTAGCGTTGTGCTTTTTTCCCTTGATTTAAGGCTGAGGGCGAATTGTTACAAAGTCAAGTCTCTAATATCACAATCACAAATGTTCCTCTCTCTCCCTGGACAACCAACATAATACAATTACAATAGAGACAATTCAAATTACAGTACTAAATTAAGTGACATTGTGAAATGATAAAACATGGTATAAAATAACAGTGCTTTTGGGAAATATGATAACATGAAATATATATATGTTTTAAAGAAGCTGTTTGCGGAGGGGCAATTTAAAACGAAATGTTCATGTTATAAAATACAAAAATAAAACCTCCTATAAACAGAAATAAAAATAAGAGTGATGCCATAACATGTTTAATTTATCTATTGTACACAATTTATTCAAGTCATTTTTCAAAATGATGTATCGGTTTAATATTGAAAACTTGGCAGCTCCATACTGCGAACACACAGGGTATAAGAAGCTGTAGTTATTTTTATGGGTTGGACATTGGAGAACCCCAATGACCTAATGGGACCCAAATGGCAGCCCATGAGAGCCCAATGTAAGTCCCCCCATGGACATGTTGGCTGGAGAGATACATAAAGCCTGCAGATTAGTCCCAGTGAGCACACAGTCACCAACGCACTCCTTACTCCTAGAATACTTATACTGTCTAGTTCTGAATGTCAATGTCTGCAAGTTTAACAGTAAGTGAAGAAATTACAGAATGCAACTGGAAATGGAAGACATTCTGTGAATAGTCAAATATTTACAATGAAACATTACGGAAATATGTAACATTGTTAGCGTTACCTGTTGCCATTAAAAAGTAACTTGTTGCATTACAGTTGGGCAGTGGTGTATAGTAACGAAGTAGAAATACTTCGTTACTATACTTGTCATTTTTTGGGATATCTGTACTCTACTTTACTATTTATATTTCTGTTGACTTTTACTTTTACTTCACTACATTACTCCGATACATTTCCCCTGAAACCTTCGTTACTCGCTACAAAATCAAATCTATCTTTAGAAAAATGAATCATGAGACCAACATCGGGGACTGTGGAGGAACACAGACTCCACCAAGCAGGTTTGGAGAATCACAATATTCTGCATCTGCCTCTACATCCTCTAGTCCTGCGGTCCCAAACCTTTATTACGCCAAGGACCGGTTACGTGAAGACAATATTTTCACGGACCGGGTCTCATCTCGGGGAGACGTGAGACAACGACACCCAACGTGTGTTCTTTATGTCCAGTCTACTCCTAACTAAACCTTTAGTCCAGTCTACTGCTAACTAAACCTTTAGTCCAGTCTACTGCTTAACTTATAACGCGCTGCACAAAGACAGGATGTTGGAAATGGAAACAGGTTTTCGTGCTTTTTTGGCGATCTCAGGATACTCTGCCTTGGTTTTAATCCAGAACACCGGCAGAGTTGAAACAGACTTTTAAGTTTTTTTTTTGGGGTAACGTATCACGTAACATCCTGACATGTGTCAAGATTTTCCGTCTGAGGTTCCGCACAGACGGATGTATCCGGTCATTTTTCAAAGTAAAACATCTTTCCGGCCTTGATTATTATTATTTTTTTCATTCATTCTTTCTGTGCGGAATGAGCATACTTATAAACACACTGTTACAGGTCCTTCATAGTATCATATTGCTTTTTGGAGAATTATGATACTTCTGTCCAATATATTATGTTGATCATTGTTGCTCCTGGATGGATCACAGCCAACCCAGTTATTTTCAACACAACTCCTGGTCCTTGGTCACGGTGGCCACAGCACTTAAAAGAATAAACTTCATAATTCTCAAAATTCTGACCCTTTGCTTTTTTATTACCAGCATGTACTTGTACTTTTACTTTCAATACATGACATGTTATATCAGAAAAATACTTTTGATACTTAAGTACAGAAAATATCAGATACTTTAAGACTTTTACTCAAGTAGTATTCTAATAGGTGACTTTCACTTTTACTGGAGTCATTTTCCAGTAAGGTATCTTTACTTTTACTCAAGTATGGCTTTTGGGTACTTTATACAACACTGCAGTTGGGTGACTGTGGCTCAGTGGTGAGCAGGGTCGTCCTTCAATCAGAGGATCCACTAGCCCATGTCGATGTGTCCTTGAGCAAGACACTTAACCCTAAATGTCTCCTGTAGCTGCGCCTACGGTGTATGAATGTTACATAATCCTGATGTGGCACCTCGCATGGTAGCTCCTCTCATCAGTGTATGAATGGGTGAATGATGTCATGTAGTGTTAAAGCGCATTGAGTGGTCAGAAGACTAGAAAAGCGTTGTACGGGTCCATTTACAGTGTTACCTTATTGAGAAAAGTAACTCGTTAAACATCTTTTGCATTACCAAAAATGAAAACCCCTGTCCGTCTAGCTTTGAATTGACTGACTCATTGCATCGATCCTCCTTGATGCTCCTCACCACCCACCAGTGTTGTGGAGTTGTTCGTACGCAGGTGCTTCTTCAAAATCTGAAGGAGAGTTCTTCGCAGCTGAGAGATGCTTATCCCTCAGGCCCAATTTGCATTTCTCTGTGATATTCTTGTAACAATTTGCTTATTTGAAAAGGGACTGAATAACTGATTACTTAAATGCAAACTAATGCTTTACGTTACATGTGAAACCAAAGAAGTAATTTGAGCACTATAACGTTACCCTCAGCGCTGTCTGTCTTGTATTTGAAAAAAAGTTTCAGGAATCAAAATGTCACAAATTCAAATAACCCTTTTCCATTCTTACATACATCGCCACGATCAGCTTTTAAACAGCAGGCTTAGGTCAAAATCCACGGTCCGCCACTGGTGTTACATCATTAACGGGAAAAAAACTGGGAATTGCTCTGGCAGGTTCTGTTTCTCCAGCACACATCCATGATTGGTTGTGCTATATGAAACGTATCAGAGATGTCTAAGCCACAATCACTTCTGATTTGTCAGTGTTCAGTTTATATAGGAAGTCCAGTTTGTGGAGGATTAGGTGTGAAGTGTTATCTGTCACAGAAAGTGAAAATAATAGTTCAGGGTTCTGGTGTTGCTGTGCGGCACTTTAGTATACCAAATAGTGCATCTTGCTGTATTGTATGTACCGTAAATAGCACCACACCACGACTCCGTTCTGTTCTCTTTAGATGTGGAAGTGTGCGACTGTGCGCTCAGTTCTGATGTGACTTTGGTTCCCATATTCATGTGTGTGACAGGCCAGCTAAAAACATCAGGGCTGTTATGCCACGAACGTAACATAAAAGTAGCAAGCGTTTGTATTTAAATGGTTTTATAATCTTTTTTTATTTATTTTTTAAGAATCAATATAAAATAGCTTGTCAGTACCAACGTGTCAATACCACAGTATTAAGCTGCCCAGCCACATTTTACAATTAAAGCATATTATGCTCTAATGATTTTAAATCACACAGGCAACCATTTCTGAACAGAATGATACACAAATGCAATTCCACTTTCGCAAAACGTTACATTCCTGGTGTGTGCTTTGGCTTTGATGGAGGACCGTCCATGAAAATGAAAGTACCTGTAATCATTGTAGACGGTTAGAGATTTCACCAGATGGTGACTTAAGTTCTATGCCCGTTTCTCTGAACTTTATTTTAGTATTTGCTCTCCATTATTGAAATTCACCACTTTGAAAGGAATGAGGATAAGGTAGACGAGAGCACAAAAGAACCAGCATGTGAGTCACGGGGAAAAAGGATTCGGTGCATTTAGAAGCACAGCTTTCATCCTCTATATGAAACGCTAATCAGTCGGCCTGATTGCAGTGAGTGGCCTTTTGTAACATCTTTAATCCGGTGAGTGTTTTAAGAAGTGCATAATTGAAATTCTGTTCAGGATGGCTGCAATTTTCGGCTGCAGGATAATGAGCCATCAGTTGGCCTTGGCTGGCAGCACGAGGGACTGTTTTAAATGTGCCATGTGATGCACCTTTGATTGGTTCACCAATGACTGCACTATAGTGACAATACCAGAGAGGGACAGGGGGCTCTTTATTTAGTCCTCACCCTGATCCTCTGCTGGCCCTAATTAAGCAGTGTGCCAGATTGAGGATCCATTAATGATGTCATTGTCATGCTAATTGATGCTCTATGCTCTGAAAGTACATCCAGAGCCCCAGTGTGTACCACCAGAATATTATCAAAGATCTGTGGAATTGTGTCGCTCCATTTATCAAAGGTAGGTTGTATTGCTTTGAACAAGTTCGGCACACACCTTTTCTCTCTGTAAATCTTTACACTTTCATGTTCAAAGGCAGACTAATTGAACCTACTGAGGCAATGTATAACAAGATTAAGGGCCAGGCCATGCCAGAACGACGTGTTGTCCGAACATGTCAGAAGGCACATGTATTCAAAGCTGTTCTGGACAGACGCTAGGAGGCGGAGAGAAAAGCGGGCCATCATCTTCCCAGGTGGGTGTCCAGAGTCCCCACAAGTCCCCACAATTATCTGTAAAACAGTCAGATGTCCCAGTTTTCAACATTCAATTCCAAATGGTCCCAGTGTTCATCACAATTCAAATAATAATATTAATGATGATAACAATGATGATACAAATATACATAACATATATAAGAATACTATTATAATATAACTTATGAACTTATGATCATAAAAATGATAATACTTATACGACAACAACTAATACTATTGATATACTTATTTTCAGCTCTTTCATAAATGTTTATTATGTTCCACTCATTAATATGCATGCCAATAAAAACAATTAATCAATATGTTTCTGTCAAGGCTGTTGCTATGAAGCTTGTGGCTCTTTCTGACAGAAGGCTAATGGTTAAGCCCAATTTATACTTCAAAAAAGCTTGCATCAGAACCAGCACATCCCGAAATATGACTAGTTGCAGAAATTTGACTAGACATCAGAGCCGAGAGGTGAGAGTTGAGTATCTCACATCATGTTACACTGACAAGGCTATAAGTCTCATGCTGTGTTTACACGAAATGCAACGCAAATGTTCAGGTCGACGCTACTTGTGGGAGTTTGATCGCGGGATCATTCGTATTTATTTGCATCACTCGAGCTTGATGCACTGCAGACTAGCCAGTGTCATACTATCATATGCTTACAAGATTACAAGAGACCCATTCTCTCGTAATCTTGTCGCGCAAAAAAAACTTGTCCAGTTGTGTTGGGCCAAACTTGTATGGAACTATTGAATCATGGCTATCAAATATATCAAAGATTGCATAACAAAATAATAAATAAATGTGGGTCCCAATCAAAAATACATTATATGTTACGCGTAACCCAACACACTACAATGTAGGCCTGCCTGTAGAGAATAAGCAGGAGCATAAATCAGGCATGAGCTGTCATGCCTGATTGATAGCGCTTATAGTTAGGGCTGTTTCAGGCTTATAGTTAGGGCTGGCTCAGGTTTGCCCTGGTCCAGCCCCTAGATATGCTGCTATAGGCCTAGATTGCTGGGGGACATCTTAGGATACACTGAGCTCCTCTTCTCTTCCTCTTTCGCTTCTCTTCCTCTTTCACTCCTCCTCTCCTCTTCTTTCTCTCCGTCTGGATAAACTATTGTCTCTTCAATGCACATTACTAACTCTACTTTCTTTTTCCATGGATTCATGGCTGCCTGGAACCGGTCCTGCCCCGGGTCCTGCCCCCGGTCCTGCCCCCTGCCATGGATTCATGGCTGCCTGGAACCGGTCCTGCCTGCTGCCATGGCCCTGCTGATGCCCCCCCCACCCCCCCCCCCCCCCCCCTCCTCTCTACCGCCTTCTGCTTCATGGATCGTAGATTATCTGGATCATGGACCATGCCTACTACTCATTATATGAATAATTTCTGTCATATTCATTGAATGTGCTGTAACTACGCTATTCATTCTGGCCACATGACATCTATTGCTTCTGTCCATCCGGGGAGAGGGATCCTCCTCTGTTGCTCTCCCTCAGGTTTCTTCCCTTTTTTCCCTGTGAAAGGGTTTTTACTATCTTTTTAGGTGAGTTTTTCCTGATCCGATGTGAGGTCCCAGGACAGGAATGTTATGTGTACAGATTGTAAAGCCCTCCGAGGCAAACTTGTATTTGTGATGTTGGGCTATATAAAATAAACTGAATTGAATTGAATTGAATGCCGAAGAGAAAGTCAGTCTTTTCTACAGCTCCAGGAGGATTACCCCGTCCTTTGTAAAGTACCCAGCAATGAAAATGCTGCCTTCTGCACACACTGTACATTTTCAGCCGAGTACAGTGGGAATGTCGACATAAAAGATCATATTATGACGTCCAGATAGCAATACACAACAGCTTGCAGAGAATGTGTCACAGTCAGCCATTTAGCCGGCAGCCTGCTCCTGACAAATACCATGTGCTTAGTTATCTCACAATCAGCAATTATATTACACCTATGTTTTGTGTTTACTAGTGTTGATACAGTTTTCTATTAACTATGTTTTGGTGGATTTTGGGAGACAAAACATAATTAGTTTTTGCTGAAGCGCTCAATAGGTGTGCTAAGTGCTAATATAATTGCCACCTGTCCTGATGAAAACATCTATGTTGCGTGTACAAGGACATATGTGTGCTCCTGCGTGAACATGCAGTCAACTTAAGGGTCCCAATACTTTGATTTACGAACAAATATCCACACGACTAAGGACATTCCTCAGCTGCTCATTATGATCTGTGCTAATTTGCAAATATTAGCATGCTAACATGGTAAACATGCTAAACATGATCATGTCATCATTGTCACTGTGAGCATGTTAGCACACTGACATTAGCATATTGCTCAAAGCACCACTGAGCCTAAATTCTCACAGAGCAGCTAGCATGGCTGTAGAATCTGATGTAACCTAAACAAATGTACTTTTCAGATATTTATTGGTGAGTTGTTCCATTAGCAAGTGGCTCAGCATCTACTAGTTAGATTCATACATGTTTTTGGTGGATAAACCTAGCGTGTAACATTATACAAGCAAGAAATGCGAGCCTCGTAATCACTAGAAGTCACTAGATGCTACAGCGTCATCTGTGTTCATGTCCAGATATCATATGTTCATAAACTCAAGAGTTTAGACTTTAAACACAATAGTTGTTGATCAGTTCAGTGGTCGCTCACACTGATCAGTCCTTGTTCCCAGTCGTTTTCATTCCGACCAAGTGGATTTCTCTTTCATTTTCATTCTCACTCTCCTCACTGAAACTTAAAATGTCTTCTCTCTTCTTCTTTATCCTCTCTGCCATGATCATGAGGTTGCCATGTTTCCTGATGGCCACTACAGAACACACTGGCTCAGGATTTAATGTATAAACATATTAATTCACAATTTAAATGATATTACTTGCCTACTTTCTGGATCCATGTGGTGCTTTGCAAGTTACAAGTTAAACTATTTCCGTTAAAGACTGTAATTAGCTGCGTAGCAAAGTCATGGTAGGAAAAATTACCATTGTGCTCTCATTTAAAATGATGCATGTCAGTAGTTGATGCAGCAATTTGTCTCTTCAAGCTGTTTTTAATGGAGTTTTGCAAACAGTGGGAGCTGTTTTGCAGGAGGTAAAGCTGATCTGCAGCGGGACCGTCAGGAACTCCTGTTTGGGCAATCCATCTTCATAATCATTTAATGATACTTGGGTACAGTCATAGGTTTGATTTGATTAATAACCAAGTGTCCAATCTGCATTGTTTTGACCATGTGAACTACAGGTTACTGGCCTCTTGCCTTTTCACAGCAGCCCTATATGTTGTACACCAGTGGTCACCAACATTGTTAAGCCCAAGATCCATGACCTCTGCCTCGGTGACAGGAAAAATCTACTACCTATTGAGGCGTTGAGAAAAAAAGACTGTCCAGACTATATTTACAACGTGAGGCTTTTTATTTGGCCTAATTGTAATTGAATGAAAGCAAACACTTTGGTCCAGCTTTCAATTTGATGTGACCAAGAACACACTAAATGACTTAATTTCAGTGCAACATAAAAAGGAAATTATTTGTTAACCGCACACCATGTGAACAAGAAAAAACACATTTCCAATGAGCAGGCTGGATGAACTACCAATATTAACTGTTGTATTTATCAACTGTTTGAAATGAAGCATAATTTTAGCAAAATGTTAGAAATGATCTATTTGAAAGATACAAACTTTTACTTTGTAAAATATCTGAATTGGTAAAGTTAAGATATTTTTTTATTTATTTGGATGTGGTCAGAAATGTCCTGAACACATACATATCAGTCAGATATAATTACATTAATTATCTTTCCATTAACCCTCAAATCAAATAATAAATACAAATTTTTCTTTAACTCACTAGTTGAAGGTCACCTGTTTTACTTGTGACCTGTGAATATAATTAATAATAATTAATTTAATCTCATTTCCATATACGCTAGCATACGATTTGTCGATATCTTATTTTGAAAACCGGATGTTGTGTCACGTGGATCTTTCCGCTAACTTCGCAAAAACCCTCGCTCGCTCCCGATCTGTGCCGTTTGAACGTGTTTACCGTGAATGTCAGTATAGAGGTGCAATGACATTTCAGTGTCTGCTGTTGACCGCAGTTCGCTTTGACATGACTTTAATCAGTCTGGAGTTGCTTTCGCGTGGCTTGAGGAGTCTATCGAGTGTGCTCGCGTCAGTTGCATGCCCTTATAAGGAGCTGGCGGGGCGTTTCTGTATGCAAATCCAGATGCACGAGACATCCTCATTCAGGGAGCTGAGAACGCTTCGGCTGCGTATGAACCCATTTTCAGGCGTTATGAATCAGGGGGAGATCTTTTCTGACGTTGGTATTTAGAAGTCCGTAAGAAAACATTTCAGCAGACACATTACATTTTTTTTCGAAAATGTTTTTTTTTTCTTCTTTTTTTTTATGTGAATTTTTTTACGTTTATTTTGGAGAGCGACGGTGAAGGTCTCCAAGATCGACCGGTAGATCGCCATCGACGGGTTGGCGACCACTGTTGTACACCATTCTGTAACAACAAGGGTACACCGGAGCTGCAACATGACTGTGGTTGGAAAAGGAGGGAAATCATAGTTTTTAACTTTTAAAAACATTATATTTTAATCAGAATATCCACAGCTGCATGTAAACATGAATATTATTGGAGTATACATTTTAAGCCATGTAAACAGTTTAGTAGGAATATTGTCCTTTTTTGGAAAAATTATCAAAAAGGAGAATGTTTTGTGCATTTAAATGATGATCAATGTCTTACAGGTGATCATACAGTTGTCCTCTAGCCTGTATAACCACTGCAGATCTCCATGGTAACTGATGCTGCACAACTAACAGCAAAACAAAGCAAATGTAACCGTGTTATTAAGGGTGCATAGAGTGGTATTATAATGTACACCATGGTAACTTGAGTATATAACCAGTATCAGTACTCTTTTTGAAACAAACTAATACATAGCCGAGATAGCTATCTCCTCCATCAACAAATTGAGGGGAGTTATCAAACTGTGTGTGTGTGTGTGTGTGTGTGTGTGTGTGTGTGTGTGTGTGTGTGTGTGTGTGTGTGCCAAGTCTCTCATCCGACTGTTTCACCAACCGTCTCCATCTCTTTTCCTACCAGCAAGTCATTCTTAACTCTTGTAATTGTCTAACTGTGTGGCTGTCTCTTTTACCCGTCAGAAGAAAATCTAATAAAATAAAATAAAACAAAGAACTTAATACCCAGCGACATGATGCCGAAATCCTTGAAAAATAAGATTTCCACAGTCATAGTAGTGACAATCGAGATGGTAGGGTGCAGCTTTTGCTCGTCTGTGTTCGTAATCGACTATCTGGCTCAACTCAGCAGGCCCTCTTTCTACGCTGTGCCTAAGCTTCTGCCAAAGCTTCTGATGGCTGGTAGGCTACCAGACGGGAGTACCATGAATTTACCAACCAGAAGTTTAGTTTAGATTAGTGGGTGGAGCTAAGTAAAACTGAACGCTAAATACAACATATTTACACTAGCACACACTAGCAAAGGATTAGAGTTTGAAAAGATAAACAAGGACTGTCAGACAGGACAGCAACCTATCAATCCCAGTAAACCCGCCCTAAAGCATCCCCTGCTTCATGTCTGTTTGACTCTCAATGGACCATCATTTACAAAATTAGCATCATGCTGTATTGAAGAAACTAGAGATTGAGTCCATAAACTCATGTTTACAATGTTTACTGAGGGAATAAATCAAGTGAAAAGTAGGCTCATTTTCTCATAAACTATTTTATAGAAGATTGAGGGCCAGATAAGATCAGTTCTCATGCAACAAGCAGACTCCTGGAAGGTAGGTGCCATGCCATTATTCCGACAGCCCATTAATCGAAAACCCCAATAGTCCAAAAGAAATTCCATAAAAGCGAAAGCCCATTCGTTCGACAGCGCATTATCCTGAAAACAGACCATTGTTCCCAAGGCCCAGTGCACAGAAAATACAAAATCTCTCTTCTTACAAACAGAAGCTCGAGGCTAATTATTATGCACAATTCATTCTGGTCACATGACATCTATTGCTTCTGTCCATCCGGGGAGAGGCATCCTCCTCTGTTGCTCTCCTGAAGGTTTCTTCCCCTTTTTTCCCTGTGAAAGGGTTTTTACTATCTTTATTTGGGGAGTTTTTCCTGATCCGATGTTAGGTCCCGGGACAGGAATGTGTATGTGTACAGATTGTAAAGCCCTCTGAGGCAAACTTGTATTTGTGATGTTGGGCTATATAAAATAAACTGAATTGAATTACATTGGACCCCTTCCAATCAGTATTGATTTTCTTCTATGGAAATTACATGACTTGCCCCACTCTGGTTGATATTTTACACGAATCCTAACCAATCACACTCCTCATACATGAAAGAGCGAGGGACAGACAGGAAAGGCAGGGCAGCGAGAGGGGATGACAGGCAGAAAAGGGCCCTGGGCCTGACTGGAACTGCTGGCTTCGGTAAGGACTCAGCCTTAATACTACGCATTCAGCCTACCTTGTTGCTTCCATGTGCATCATATATTGCACTTTTAAACATATGTGATGTACCAACATACATTTATAACAAATACCACACTAGTAGCTGCAGCTAGCGCAGACAACACTTTAGATTTTTGTGCTGAATTTTCAGTGGTTTACTTGAGCTCAAACAGTGCAGCCACAAGCAATGTTTGAGCTCAAGTAAACAACACTGCTAGCTCGTGACAGTGCTAGCTCGTGGCGCCTAGCGCGTGAGCTGTTGCTGAGAGGACCCTGTTTTACAGTGAGATCACTCGTAAGGGGATTTGGGAATATTTCACGTGAATTTTGAACGGTATGTCTCTGCAACTGCAGCTAAATTTAGAATCAGAAAAATCCACAAATTACCTTTTACGGGTCAAAGTTGAGAAAAAGAAAAGAAAAAAGTAGCGGCTTATAACCCAAATGTTACCGTAGTAGAGCCGGTTAGTTGAACCCTGGTCAGAGCTGGCCAAAGCTATAATTCGTTTAGCCAGTATCCGTTTGAGGGCGGGACTTCACAAAGGGTCAATTGGTGGTCATAGTTGCAGTATTATTATTTATTGTGAATATAATTGATTTCATTAGATGAGTAATAAGCAAATAATAGTAAAACAAAATGTTACTTAGGTCCAAATGATGTGCATTATTACTTTAACTCTTCCAACACTGAGGTCATTTTCAGTCGATTTGACATAATTTCTTGAATTCACCTTTTAAGGCATTTTCATACAAGATGCATACCCATGTGTTACATCATGAATTCTTTTTGCAAAATTGCAAAAGTGTAAAGAGAAAATAGGACTTTTTCTCAGGTGGTATAAGTTTTGGTGATGGAACTTGGTTTACCAAAGGTTTTAAGTTCACAAAAACAGTTAAATATATGAATACAATGATAGATACATGTAAATAAATGTCTAAATCAAAATTTTTACGATTGCACACCAAAACCTGTAACAGAGATCCAGGAGGGACTATGCTCAGGGCCTGAGCTAACTGTGCTAACGGCTAACGTAAACAACCTACATGTACCTGCCAGACTCGAGCAGAAAGGGACCAGCTAAATGTGCTCACTCTGCTAGAATAAATATGCTATTGCAACACAAACTTTAGTATCTAAATACACTTACCCATCTTCAAATGGATCCCTTCCGTCTGCATATTCCTCTTCGTCGCAGGAGTCAAAGCCTGCCTGGTCGTCCTCGTCGGCAAAATCGCCGCCACAGCTTCCTCCGTAGTAAAGTGCGTCCTTTGCATAATCTCTCTCTTCTTTATGAGAGAAAACACCAGCGTGTTTACAGAGCTCAGGTGTGTAGTTACATGCTGGTTCTTTGGGAGTTTCTTGAGTGTTCATTGGTTCGTTGATATCACCAAATATCGACGGACACATGATTCAACAAATCACGGTGAAGTATTTCGTGTGACGAGAACTTTCCCGGCACAGCGTCATATGACACGCCGATGCCCCTAACTCTTGCCTGAATGATGGTAAAAATAAAAAATAAACATATTTCTGCGATGTATTATCGCGAAGATATAAATATTTTAAAAACTTAGACAGTGTCAACACGCAGCCTCGCTGGAGCCTTTGAGGAAGAGTTAATGGATGTTCATAACAAATAGTACATACCCAGGGGGGCTTCAGATGGGAAGCAGAACCTGTGACGGGGCTGCAGCATCGGGAGTTTAGAGCATGGCGGCCCGAGGAATAAAGGAGTTACAGTTAAGAGCAGCTTGTTCTCACGTCTCGTGTATTTAAAAACATGACAGCTAGCTCCCCGACAACCACTGAAGGTAGCGGGACCAGCCCCGGCTCGACGCCCGACTCGGGCAGCAGGGACATGGGCAGTAGCAGCAGCAACAGCGGCTTATAAACCACCGCGGCTTGTTTATGATTAAATACAACTTTTTCTTTAAATTTAGTAGATGTACATAAACACTCTTCGTGGATTCGAAGCTCGTCCTAGTTGACCGTTGTGTGATAGGGATACTTGTTTTCCAGAGAGGTTGGAAGGAGATATAGGTTTCTTAAACATTACATTTTCTACATAAAGACCTGTGGAGTTAACATTAACCAGCGTTAGCATGTCTACGCTATGCCAGCTACTGAAGATATACTGAATGTTTCCACATTTGGCTTTTTGAATGATTGTAACAGTGAAGAAAGACCTACCAGGCTTTACTGGAACAGTGTTCATGGTCTTCTGTCTCGATTACCAGGTGATTGGTGGTTGGCTTTTACACTGTGATCAGTAGCGTTAGCTTCAGTTGCGTGATACTTACTTGTTATAGCTGCTGAATCAGTTTGACATCCTTGATATATCCTTTAAATTAATACTGTAGCTTTTGTCTTCTCTTTACATTGAACTGGAACCACATTGTGTCATCTGTCTGCATTTAAATACACAGCACCTGTACTCCTGTTCTTAGGTAACCATGTGATGTCCTTTTGTTTGAACAATACTTTGGGGCCTATTTTACCTCAATGCTCCTCCCACCACGATCCTGCCACAGTCAACCCCCTCTGAAGGAGGAGGCATTTAAGGTGAATCCTGAAATAAAGTCAGGGTGCCTCGCTCACTTTGAAAAGTTTAAAAGAGGCTGCCCATTCTGTGAAATCACTCTTGGTAGCAAAAAAGAGAGCTGGAGGTGTTAATTTCATGGGTTAGGTCTTAAATTGAGCTCTGCAATTTTCTCCCTGAGTAGATTAGAGGAAGGTCTCACTGTCCTCAGGTAAGACGGCCCTCTCCTCCCTCTGAGTCATCACATATTGATTCCTTCCACTCCTGCTTGACCCCATCTAACCCCACCACCACTTATGCCCCCCACAGCTTTGCATGCCAGACCTGTTTACATGGAAAGATGCTGTGCACGTGGCCGGCAGGGTGGGGAATCGGCCCTTGGGGGCAAAAACAATAAGCCTGCGCTGTGGCCAAATGGGTTGAGCCCCCTGGCACATGTGTTGATGACGAACAGCTACGATCACACAGTGAGAGCATTATCTTCATCCTCAGGCTGAAATGCATTTCATTATTTACATCTGCTGGATGTGAGTGTGTGCTGCTGTCAGATATACCAACGGACAACAGGAGGAATGGAGCACTGGAGCTTCTGTCGACTTACTCACCAAATATCAGATTAATAAAATGAGCACTTAGCTGTATGCTAAGTGCTCATCGTTGGCATTCCACATATACACACTTCTCAGGAGAGATTTCTGAAAGCAAAATCACTTGTATGTTTCTAACTGAATACAAACTTGCAAGAAAAAGTTGCAAAGTGAAAATGAAAAGCTTTGTTTTTGATCGGCGTCCTCGCTGGGCTATAATTCGTAATTACATTTTCTCATTGAAACCTCATTTCAGAAAGGTAGTGAACGGCGCTCTCTTTTGCATTGTAATTGAGTCAGAAATGAGCAGCCAGCGCACTGAGCCGGCCTTCCTTTTAAAGAATAATGGCGTCATTTGTTTTGTGTCCATTAACAAGGAACGCAGTTTTATTAATTCCTCAACTCGGTGTCCTGCATCTCCCTAATTAATTCCATTTGTTTTTTTCCTGCTAAGGAAGCTTCTGCAGATTAATGGTGTGGAACAAAAATGTTGTCGAGATGCTGATGTGCTTCATCTACATGGGGTGAATTTTCTGTCATTAGATACAAATGCCTGATGACTACAACTTTTTCCTTTTTTCTTCCTTTTTTTCTTCTCATGCTGCCAGTGTCGGGGTCCTTCGCCCGAAGGCTTCATTCCGTCTGCGTAATTGATTAGACCTGCGAAGAAATCAAACGATTGTTGTGGTGGAAAAAACTATTTAAAAAAATGCTGTTCTGATGAGTATTTTACCACCTACAGTGCCTAACTATGCACATCTTTATGGTCGTCTTACATGGGAGAAATGGATTTTAGAACCTTGTAAAAGCTCTTTCATTTACAATATGAGAGAATTATTGGAGGGATGTAAACACATATGAATACATTATGAGGATATCAATAAATAAAAACAAAATCATTACATGTTCACAGTATTATGTGTTTTTCTTATTGAGATGATCACAACTTGCCACAAAAATCACATCACTTCTTTTCAGTCATAACAATATACCCAGTCAGCTGTCCCTCAAAGATAAACAAACCTGAGATCTGTTTAGAAATCATAGAATAAAAGGTGCTCTTTCGGCTGAGTCTCAATATATCATTTTATTTTTGAGCGGCAACGTCTCGTTTCTAATGAGAAAAGCGCACATGTAACCGCGTGTAGAGAAAAAGCTTTTTTTCAGCGCTCTGAGCGCTTCTTGTTGAAAATCTCTGAACTTGAGCGCTGGTGATGTCTTTTCAGGCAATCTGTGGAGTCGGTGCTGATGCTGAAAAAACTATGTGGGATGCAACGCTCCCCAAGAGATACAAGCGCACAACCTTTTAACTTCTGACCTTAGCTCACGATCTCCAAAGTCTGTTGTCCACTATCCCAAAATTCCGGATGATTGTTGCCGTACAGTGTGAACAGGAACTGCTACGTGCTAATACTCCTCTCATTATATATATATATCATGTCTGTCATATGGATTGACTATGTTTGTAATTGTATTATGTTGTTCATTCTGTACACATATATTCCAAATCCTGGGAGAAAGATCATTCTTTACTTGCTCTCCCCAGAGGTTTCTTCTTTTTTTTCTCCCTAATTTGATATTGGGGTCCTGGAACAGAGGATGTCGTATGTTGAAAAGATTGTTCAGCCCTCTGAGGCAATTTTGGGATTTTGGGCTATACAAATGAAATTTTATTAATTTGAATTGAATTGAATGTTTTAGACCAATTCACTGACGCATAAACAGACCTGTTGTTTTGTTATTCCTCCTTCGCTTTCCTTTTCTCCCTTCCTCCTCCCAACATGAATGTATTGTTCAGATGCATTCACTATAGTCAATGCAATAGGCCTACTATATTTAAACTAAAACACCTTATCATGTTGCTTCACTATTTTCTTTTATTTCTAACGTTAAAATTAGATCTTGCTTCACTTTTTACGTTAAGTACACAATAAAGTAGAAACTACAGGGGGCGAGAAAGGAAAAACAATAAACAGAAGACAGGGAATAAACCTGGCTGACCGCCCATTCACCCGCCCGCCCAGCAATAGTGGTGATTTGAGTTTGTGTTAAATGTGTGTGTTGTTCGAGAAAATAAATAAACAGTGGCCACATTTAAAAAAAATATATACTTCAGTTTATCATTTGAGATGATCTCATTCTCTCTAGGTTTAATGTGCCAGTTCTGTGATACAAAGCTTCGAAGAAGAAACATTGGGTAATATTGTATTCAGTTTGGATTTTTAGTAATACAACCTATGCAGCAGTTTACTGTATCAGGCAATGTCTGGCATTTAAAGAGCAAGTATGAATATATTGTCAGCTCTCATCACATATATCATATGAGACTTGTTGACCCAGCTCATCCTCCCATGCACCTTGTAGACCACAGATGAAAAGGTGTTAATGTTTTGTAGAACATTATTAATGTCGGGTATCAATTTTATGTATCTACCTATTCCGAAGAAGATTATCTGGACTTTTCCAGATTATTTACATATTCAGAAGAAGACTATCTGGAATTTTATTAAAATTGTCATCTACATAAAATGTGCATGCTCTGCATTTAACCCATCCTCAGTATTTAGGAGCAGTTGGCTGGTGTAAAGTGCCAAGAGTGCAACATGAGGTTCAGGGTCTCCCTCAGGGACACTTGTTGACATAGGAACCGGGAATCAAACCGCCAACCTTGTGGTTAAAGGATGACCTGCTGTACCCACCGATCATAGTCGGCGCATAGGTACATTAATTACATTATTTTTCTTTTCTTTCTTTCTTTTCTTGTCTGTCTTATGCATATTTCATTTTATGTTTGTAATTTTGTAAAATTTTAAATAGTATATAGGTGAAGGCTTCAAATAAGCCCAGTTGGCTTTTTGCCTCTTCCTGCACTGTGATATTCATTTATCTCTGAATTGTGCAAAATAAAAATAAAATACACTACCGTTCAAAAGTTTGTGGTCACCCAGACACATTTTCAGTTTCTTCACAATTTCTCACATGGAATATCCATCATCTCTAAGAACAAGAACAGACTGGCGAGTTTCACATGAAAGTTCTCTTTTTCTGGCCATTTTGAGAGAATAATGGAACCCACAAATGTGATGCTCCAGATACTCAACTAGCTCAAAGGAAGGCCAGTTGTATAGCTTCTCTCACCAGCATAACTGTTTTCAGCTGCGCTAACATAATACACAAGGGTTTTCAAGGGTTTTCTAATCATCCATTAGTCTTCTATGCGATGAGCAAACACAATGTACCATTAGAATACTGGAGTGATAGTTGCTGGAAAAACCAGACGTTTCCACTTAGAGTAGTCATTTACCACATTAACAATGTATAGTGTATTTCTGATTCATTTAATGTTATCTTCATTGAAAAAAACTGTGCTTTCTTAGATTTTTAAGTGACCCCAAACTTTTAAACGGCAGTGTAAATACATCAACGTATCATCATGCAACGTATTGTAGCAGCAACACTTTCCATGTGTCTATTTCCCCTCATTACATGCATACGGTTTGTCAAAATAAACTTGTTTTTCCACGAAAACAACGTAGTAAGGTTTAGGCCAGAAAACTCCTTGGTTAGATTTTGGGAAAACGTTACTGAATTTCGCAAGTTAGCTCGTTTCACACAGGAACCATCAGTGGTCTCCTGGGTGAAAGATCCGTGTTTGTTTCAAGTTGAAGACTGAACTTCAACTTTTTTCAGAAACGATTGGTGCCATGTTTTTTAAGATTATTGTCATATATTTATTGACTTACTCAGAGCTATTGGAGACGTGACCATTGAGCCCGTGGAGAATAGCAAGTATTCCTCTCTCTGCTTATAGGCGATTGATGTCATGTCTCGCCCTGCCTCCTAAGTTATGTTTCTTTATTTAGTCATTTGTCAATATGTTTGTGTTTCTTACCTCTCCTCTGGTTTCAGATCACTTTACTTCCTGCCTCTGTGTTGTGAGTCCTGTTGCTCCTGTGGTACTAACAATTCGCTTGTTGGTGAACGTCATCGAACCAGAATGTTATGGTTTTAATCTTCGCTGCCCAATAATAGGAGGGGAAGTTGGGTTAGTCCTCCACTCTCTTTGGATTTTGATAGGTGTCCTTTTTGTATTCTGTGGCTGTTGTAGTCCCAAATAAAGCTGGTATTGTTATGGTGTTGGTGTTGGGTGTCCTGTCTTGTTGTGAAGTCCTTGTCTTGTGTGTTCCTGCACTTCCTCCCCTGTGATTAGGCTCGTTCGTTAGAGCTGCGCCTCGCCTGGAATCCAGACGAGAGCAGCGGCCGCAGCAGGAGGCGTTCACAAGAAACTGCGATCAAGTCGGACAGTTTTAGGCTGCCTTCAAAGTACACACAGGAAGTCACAGAAAAAATGACTTCCTGTTAGTTCCGAACTTTTGTCTACTTGTAGTTTACAGATCACGTTTGGATTTATTCATATGTGTTTGTAAATATATATTTATGTATAAATGTGTGTGTAGCTGCATCCTTTGGTCTTTTTATGTCTGCCTGTGAAATACATTACTACTGGTTTAGATATGTGTTGTATAAATACGATTTTCTATTAACAACCACACAAAATATGTTTTAAGATTAAACATGAGACGAATAATCAACAATCAAGCGTTAAGTATTACAACTACACATAAAATAAGGATTTTCTAGAACACGTGGTGTTTGCTGTCAGATCTAAGAGCCAATCAGCTCTCTGATGTGGCGAGAGCCAGGCGTTTCCCATCATGCACTGGGCCAAGCAGTCGGGGGAGAGCCACTGCAGCGCCTGCCTCTGAAATCGACGGCCGGCTGGCTCTCGTGAGAGTATCGTTGACCACGTGTGCATGACGTCAGAGCAAATCGGGAGCAAGTCGGACACAAATCTAACCGGCATGCATTGCGCGCCGATCGCCGCCGATCGATTCTGCGCAGAACTGGCTCATCGCGAACGAGCCTATTGTCTGTCTGCCCTGTTCCCTGATTGTGTATTCCTTTCACCTGTCTTGCCCTCAGTGTTTTCCACCTGTTCCTCGTTATCCTCCTCTTGTATTTAAACCCTGTCTGTCTCCTGTCCCCTTGTCGGATTGTACTGTTTTCCCCCCTGTCTGACGTTGCGTGAGTTCGATGCCGGTTGTTGCCTGTTCATGCTCCTGTCTGTTTGGTCCCTCTTTCTGCGCCTTGTTTTGGCTCCTGTTTTTGCTCCCTTTTTGGATTATTCTTTTGTTTGTGCGTTCCTCCTTCCTGTCTCTGGAAGCTTGAGTTTTATTTTGTGGATTAAATTTACTTTCAACTGTTGCTTGTGCGTTTGGGTCCTCTCCTTACCCCACACCTGACAGGTATAATGTATTTACAGGTTATGTAACTACTGTTACAGTACCTTAAATCATCTGATGCACCTTATCCTGTTAATTCATAACATTTTAATACTATATTCACATATATGTGTAAATAGGCATATTTACTGAGCTTTACCATCCACAGCCAAATGTTGTATCCATTCTTTAATTTCACTTTCCTGTTCTTTTGTATATTTATTCCCCTACTTTGTCTACTTAAGGTCATTTCATCCCGGGGTTACCTTGTTTGCTTTGCTACTTCTCTCCATACATCTATGGTCGCATATTGTGTGTGTGTGTGTGTGTGCGCGCGCACAGGCGTGTGACATATCCTGTCCATGTGTCCAGTCATTGCTGATCTGATGGATTTGTATTTATATTATTCATATCATTTGCAAGCAGAAAAAGGTGGGTCCCCAACCAGCAGACCAAAAAACCCACAGCATTACTTCAAAATGAGCCGAAATCAGCTGGAAAGAGCTGGCAACACAGTTCATCTGGACATCTTCCCCTTGTATCCAGGACATATAGCAGAGTGTAACTCTGATGTGTAAAACCTCCCAATCTTCAGCCAGATCAACAGATATACAGCTTTCATTTGGACTCAGAAGGTTGGATTCAGGTACAAATCAGTCCGTACCAGTTGATTTAATACCTGGTTCAAACATGATGCCCTTTTGTTGACAGCTACACACAGACGTATATGAGTGGAGTATAGATGATGGTAGAAAACTATTTCACACTGAAAATGCAGTAGTATATCTTCAAATATTTGATATAAATCTGACTGTAGAATGTTCTGTCAGATAAACAGCCACGGATACCTTTGCATTGGATCTGAAGTCTGTACTTGGAGGTAGAACTTGTTTTGCCTAATGAGCCGCTGAGCCAAAATACCCAAATCAAGGCTTTCAAAAGGGCAGTCCACATACCGATGGGTGAAATCTCTGTGACTGCGGCCTCTTCCTGTAGACAGTATGTGTCTATTAGTCAATTTGTTCACCTATTGATAGGATTGGCTTTAGGTTTAAAACCATTAAGTCCATGCCAGGTAATTGTGTTACAAGGGTTAGTCCATACAGTATAAGCAGTGTTGGATTGTGTGTGTTTTGGTAGAGACTGATAGATCCACCCTTCTTCCATCACAGCCAGTGCAGGCCTGATGGTAGCTGGAATGAAGCTTGTTTCAACCACAACAGCCCTGGCAAAGAGGGAGTGTCTCCTGTCTTTTTCTGGCATGTGCCCTAAACATTTGATTTCTCTGCCACCTACTACTGTGTGTGCAAGTGTGTGTGCACATCTTCTTGGCTGCAAATTACAAATACTAATCCGCGGTTACAAAACCTGCAGAAGTCAGAAGTGCATCGGTGGGTGCCGTGGTGGTTATGGGATATTCTATATTTGCATTCCCACAGAAAGCTCCACTTGAAGGCCTGTGAGCACCCTCACTGCGTGATAACAGCAGAGTCTTTTCACACAACCGCTGCTCTCTTCTGCACATGATGGGATGAGAGGAGCATTTCCTCACCATATCATTCGCTTGGATAGTTTTATTTCATGTGTCATTCCTTCACATTCTCCACCTTGCATTTCTCTTCCTTCTGCATCTGCCAGTAAAAATATTTTTTCTTCTTCTCATGGCAGAGTTGTGATTTATCTCCTCAACTAATCAATGTTCACATTTTATTGTTTCCTTTGTCGTGATAAATTCACTCGCACACTTTGTTCCCTGCCAAAGAAAGGTTACAGGCATCGGGGAAATTTCTTTTCAAGCTTACCAAAGCTGTGACTGTGTCTCCAAAGAAATGTGACTGGCATGTAATTACTGCAATAATCATTGTGTTCTCAGCAGTTAACTTCAGGTTACTTATCACATAAAACCGAAGGTATAAGTATCATAGTCAACAAAAATGTATTGCCTTGTATTTTTACAAAGTTTGAGGAATCTCATAGCTAATGCATGCAAACCAATAGCTGGTCAACAAAGATGGAAGGCTTACACAACTTATATATAAGTAGTAAGCTCTCTTTACTGTCTTTTAGAGAGCCCCTACTATATATATATATATATATATATATATATATATATATATATATCAGTGGTGGGCTGTGTTTTTTCTACCTGAGCCTTTAGTGCCATCTGAGTCCTAGTCGCGATCAGCTGTTAGACAGGAGCTGTGCAATGAGAAAATAAGCTGATAGGGAAAAATAATTATAATACATGTAGTATATTTGTTAAAAACAATTACATTATAAAATAGCTATAACTTTGTGATTCTGTTTAGGCCAGCAGAGAAGGCTTAGCAGGCCCTGACGGCCTGCCACTGATATATATATATATATATATATATATATATATATATATATATATATATATAATCCTTATTATATCTCGCTACGCATCCCGAGCACACACACAACTTCAAACATTTAGAGGCTGATTGAAAATGGTCCCCTGTCTGTTCTTACAG
The DNA here is from genome assembly GCA_038501785.1 of Myoxocephalus aenaeus. Taxonomy (NCBI): domain Eukaryota; kingdom Metazoa; phylum Chordata; class Actinopteri; order Perciformes; family Cottidae; genus Myoxocephalus; species Myoxocephalus aenaeus. The sequence goes on along the minus strand of JBAMJR010000419.1, from coordinate 1,918,293 downwards.
CCAGCGTTGACTGATGGCCATCATTTAACAAGATGTATCAGCAGGCTGTCAACTTCCCACAGCTGTCATCCACTATTGGAATTAGAGGAGGGTAATTAATGTGGACAAGACTTCAATGAATGAACCCCTCATGGTTTTGTAGCCATATGAACACACCTGAATGCTGCTGTTGGCATGTAAAGACAATTTATTTTCAACAACATCGAAAAACATTTTCAAAACTGCACATGTAGAAACTCTCACCTTGGGGGAGGAACACAGCTTCTATTCAGCCGTTGTTACTGTCATTACTCCCATAAATGATGGCGTGGCGTATGAGTTAGAATACCATTTCAACCTGGCAGCAGGCCTGATGTGGACCTGACTGAATTAATCATTGTTTTGAAATCAAACAAGCCTTTATCCACTCTAATGTGCAGGCAGTACTGGCCTTCAGTTCAAACTAGGATTTGGCCCTGTGTATGTGCTCCACCTCCGAAACGCTTTGACTTATTACTTATTCATAGTGTAATTGATCAATACTGGCCTGGTTGTCTGTAGGCGGGACATCATGAGTAAATTAATATACAGATTGATGCCTCCTGGGTATTACCTTTAAAAACATTATCTCCACAGGACGTTATTGAAGAATTATTGCTGAACGTTGTGGTCTAAATCTGTTTTGTTAAGACACCAAACAATGTGAATCATACTGGATGTATTGGCCTTTGCGTAACTGGACACACTGCTAGCGGGCCACTGCAGTTGTCGGTAAATGAACTTGTACTTGTACTTGAAACCACTTTAATACTACTTGTCATCCTCCTCCCATTCACAACCATTCATACACTGGTGACAGGGGCTACCATGGAAGGTGCCACCTGTCCATCAGGACTCTAACTAACCATTGATACACATTCATACACTGCAGGCACAACCTACGGGAGCAATGTGGTTGTCTTGCCCAACGACACATTGCCATGGACTAGCTGAGCCACCGATCTCTAAAGGGAAGACCCTGCTCTACCACAGAGCCATGGTCGGTCTGAGCATGTTCGGGACTGTGCTAACGTTAAACAAGACTACACTATTACAAGCAAATGAATCATTAAACATGAAATAGGGACTGCCGATTGCTCCCATCATTCCAAAACCCCAATAGTTTGGAAAATGTACCGTGTGACTGAACCCCATTTGTCCGACAGCCCGTTCTCCCAAAAACAAACAATCATTGTTCTGAAAACACACACACACACACACACACACACACACACACACACACACACACACACACACACACACACATACACACACACACACACACTGCAACAAACAGAAGCACAAAGCTAGTGAGGTTAGGCCTATTAAGACATTTCAAGCGGAAAAAGAGCAAAGTCAGATGACATCCTTCTGCTTGACATTTAGGTAACACAACTGCTGCAAAGACCATGGTTTGGGTTAAAATATACCTTTTCTGCAGAGACCAGACAAACAGCAATAAAAGCACAATACTCACCAGCAACATTCTCCATGAGGTCTTTTTTTCTGCTGTCTCATCAGCATACAGATCTAAGCTCAACATTGAGCATGAATTGAGAGCCATATCAAATCTACAACCCCGTTTTAAAAAGATGTGTAGAGGAAAGCAGCTCAGTGCAGCCACTAATACTGATGCAACCTGATGCTCACATATCTGCACTCATTCTGTTTTGTTTTGCCAAATTGCTAATTGTTGTATTAGTAGTAGATATTTTGTAATAACTCAATATTAGTTATTTTTTGCACAGATATAACTTTATTGTAATTTTTCTAACACAGTGATAGCACTTTTCTTTTTGTCTGATGGAGCGATCTGGTTTACTTGAAAGGGATTTCAATGTTCTTTATTCTATTATTTATAAAAGCACAGATGGAGTCACTAGTAGTACTCCGAGGTATTACTTTGTAGTACTGTGAGGTACTACTATGCAGTACTGTGAGGTATTACTTTGTAGTACTGTGAGGTACCCCCCCCCCCCCGAAGCTGTAAACCTAGGGGTAACACTGCTTAGTATGTCAAAGTGTTGGAATACATGTTAAATATTTAACTGCAAAGTAGTAATGTGTGTTGGATACCTTGTTCTGCATTGAATCATACTGGGATGTTTGCTGAAATTGATTAGATGGCCCTACCAAAAAAAATATCCACCAGCCAGCACTGATAATCATACAGACCAAGATAATGTCCAAACCCTTGAATGATTATATCCGTGTGTACAGTGTGTGTGTGTGTGTGTGTGTGTGTGTGTGTGTGTGTGTGTGTGTGTGTGTGTGTGTGTGTGTGTGTGTGTGTGTGAGAGTAACTGTAAGCAGATGCTGCACAGCGTTAGTGCTAGACGTGTTGTTGGACCTGTTCTTCCCTCCAGGGATGCACAGTCCACTGCACAGGCAGGTGTGCACCAGTCTCTAACTGAAGCAGAACCAGACCTGTGACCTCAGCAGAAGCTAACGAATGTCATGCTTCTTGCAATTTCATGCTCCTTGAAAACAAAGACATTAGTATACCTTCAGTACCTTCAGGCCTAGCCAGGCACGTGCACAGATAGACCCCTAGTGGTGCTCAAGCACCTGCCCTTTTGCCCTGGATGAGAAAAGTGCCCCTTCTGCTGGAGCCCAATTTTTTCTTCATTCATCAGTATTTAAGAATAAAAATTACTCTCTCCGTCATCAATTTCCCCCAAATTTGTTTTGATATCTGACGGGGCAGTTATTTGAGTTCTTGTGAGAATTTCACCCCCGACATGCTCCGTGGCGCTCACAAGCCCCGCCCCTCCTCCTCCGTAGTGCTCATGCAGTGCTGAGTGCCAAACGGGTGCAGCCCACTTCTGCTCTGACCCGCAGCATCAGACAAACAGGTAATGACGTGTTTGTGCAATGCGCCGCTGAAAACATTACGTCGCAACTGGTCCGACGTTTCCTAAAAAATTAAATAAAAAAAGAACTCGCGAAATCCGTGATTTCAAAGCCTTGTCCAGCTGTTTACTGACGTCATGTTTAATGAAGAGAGAGAGGGAGAGATATACAGGCAGGCATCTTCTTTGTGTTGTTGTATAAATGCCATTTAGACAATTTTGAAAGTATGTTGAATTTATTTAATGATGCTCCTCAATGAGATCTGTAAAATAAATCCACCTGACCTGGCCCCAGGTGATGCAAAAATTTACTAAAATGTGATTAACTTGGCATTCATCCTCTGCATGGACATTTTTTTTATTTCATAAATAATTTTGGCGATGGGTGCCCTTTTTTGGGGTTTGAACACCTGCCCCCCAAAATGTCTGTGCACGTGCCTGGGCCTAGCATTACTAAGACTGCGTGTGTTTTTAAATACTCCACTATGAAACAACATTCTACACTACACAGTTGTTGCAGCGGTCAACTTCAGCACCTCTTTCTATTTAGAATTTTTTTATAATTTGATCTCATCTTCCCCTTTGTTGTCTTTTAAAAGTACCTAATATGTGCTACACTATTAGGTAACCATTGACTTGTTTATTTTCACCAGTCAAAAGATGTCTAGATTTGTCGGTTACCCCACCTTGATTCGACGTAAATGTTTTTTTGTTTTTTTTACACAAGTCCTTTACCGATGTAAGCAACTCCCCCCGACCTGAGGAGGAAATTCAATCAGAACACCATGGGTTGGGTTCTCTTTTATGGACGATGTATAATTCCATTAAGAAGTCACTTGTGAAGTGATGATGAAGCAAGCAGAAATACATCATGTGCAGAAAGCCAAACTTGGACACTCAATCCATGTAGCACCTTACAACTCTGTCCATTAACAACGGGATAGCAAGTTGCAACAACCTCTTTGCCCGTATTGATGTGTTGGCCTTTTGATCGACTTTGTTCTGATCCCAGAAGCTGCAACTCCAGTGTGTTGTGGTTCTGCTGTTGGTTCTCCTCCCAGGTGGATGGACCCAGAATACCTCCACAAGGAGCGCCTCAGGATGGGCCTGGTAGAGCTTGAGGATGTGGCTAGCGAGAAGGACACGTGGGCTACCTTGTTTAGCCTGCTGCCAATATGACCCTGACCCAAATGTCACATTGTTTTACTGGTTTCATTTTAAACACCATAGGCTCAACTATGGTTCTTTTGTTTTTGGATTGCAAAAAAAACATATAAATCACAAGAAAATATATTGATGTTGCACATCAAATTAAACACAAAAGCCTTTGCTACAAGAATCAGTAAGCCATTTAATAAAAAACTCAAACAAAAAGAAAGATAATCATAAAAGTATAAAACAAAAAAAATGTCAGAAGTCAGCCCACTCAGCACGTTTCCGGAACTAGCCTTAGCTCGGTTCTATCAGAAAAATCCAATGATGGCCAAAAGCACGACAATGGCCAAAGAAGATGATGGCCAAAAGCAAGATGGCCAAAAGCACGACAATTCCACACAGATTCCACACATACCTTCCACATCCCTCTACACCAAAGCATCAGGGAGATATGAGCCAAAGAACACCGCAACATGAATCGCTTCATCGCTTTACAATCAGCAAATGCTGCTTACCTTTGTTGATTTAGGATGATGAAAACGCATTTTCCCTGGTAAATCCACACTGATATATGCTCCTCCTCTACGCTGTGTCTCATACAAACCCTCCTGGACATGCAGAGGCAACATGGGACCAGGTCCAGGGAAGCTACTTTCAACTTCTCGGATTTCACTTTTCACAAATGACGACGCCTTTCTGGATTCTATTGGCTCCCAGTGCTGTCAATCTCTTTTTTGGGTAGCAGCCCTCAATTCTACTGGCTCTGACCTTTCCAAAGAGGTGTCGTTTTCTGAAATCGGCTAGAGCCGTGCGCACACATCCGCTGCCAGCAGCAGCAGCCTGCTAGAAGACCTGCGCCATTACGCACGAGTATTACAGTAGATTACAGCAGCAGCTTTGTTTTTGTCGCGTTTTAGAAGTGCTTTTTGCAAATATTTGACCACAATGGCGGCCAATACAGGCGGTACCTGACCAACGACGAGATACTGGCAATTGAAAACCAGTGGACGACTACAAACCTTCATCTTCAGAAAGGTATGTCTTATAAATGTTATATTTATCGATTTATTGCTGTCGAGTTTTATATCTATTTAGCTTTTCAGGGTGAGGTGTGAATGGTGTGTGTGTGTATGTGTATGTGTGTGTATATATGTATGTGTATATATATATATATATATATATATATATATATATATATATATATATATATATATATATATATATACACATACATATATATGTGCTTCCCCCAGCACAGTGTGTTGTGTATTACATGTATTACAATTTCATAACCAGACCACTGAATGCATTTTTTTATTTTTATTTCACATTTGGGTTTACAGTGATGAGGATGACGACGACGACGACGATGATGATGATGACCAGCCACCCCTTGGATCTCAGGCACAGGGCAAAGTGAAGTGATCTCATGACACCCTAACCCAGACAAAGCTCAAGGGCACCAGAGCATCACTGTACACAATGTAAATAGTTTTTACTGTGTTTTTACAGTTAGTTTTTTGCTGTGTTATATTTAGTCTTTTGCTGTGTTGTTACACTTTGTTTTTTACTGTGTTTTTACAGTTTGATAAAAATGTAATCTGTTCATTCAGTTAATTTGTGTGCCTGTTTTATTTTAATGGGAAAATATAGGTTGTTTTATAAATTTAAAAGAATCATAATTCATTAAAAAAAATCATAAGAAATGCTGCATTTGGATGTATTGATCACCATAAGTAATATACAAGTGCAATATATGGTTTGGTACATGATAAAATAAAAATGGCACAGATGGTGCCCAAATGTGCCGAAATGTGCCCAAATGCTCATTTGAATCCTCGTCTGAATTTTCTCTGTACTAAACCCTCTCTAACTTTGTTCTGCTTCACTTACTTCTTACTTATCAAAGTCAAACTTTGCAGAGATAATGCTCACATATTGTGTTATGATTTGGGAGAAATTTAGACCTTACGAATGCATAATTTCAAAGAAATAATCATCCTGAAAGTGCTTTTTTTTCTAGGCGGACCTGAAAACTTTTAATTTTTTTCTGTGTGCCATCTTCATTTACTCTTAACCAGTAACATATAGACTGATAAGTACACATCTGAACAAAATCTCACATTATGTTTATTATAACACCAAAATTATTGAAATAGCCCTAGTGGTTGCAGAGATACACCCTTTTTAATTTGGGTATGACATTTTCGAGCAGAAGCCTAAAAGTAGCATGAAGCTCAAAAGGTTAAAAGCTTACAAACTTTCCTTTCCTTTTTTCTATTCACCGCCTTACCGTCTTGCTGTTTTTTATTGTTGTTTGCAGACATGTATGTACCGTAAACGTCGGGTTACAAGCCGCTCCTACGGCTGATCAGTGTCCCCGCTGTAGCAAGCTAGTAGCAATGCTAGCTAGCGCTGCTAGCTAGCGCTTCTGCTGCTACCGGCCACTGCTGCTGCTACTGCCCGCTGCTGCTGCTACTGCCCGCGTCCCCTCTGGCCTAGTCGGGTGTCGAGCCTGGTCCCGCTACCTTCGGTGGTTTTCGGGGAGCTAGCGGAAGTTAGCGGGGAAGTGACGGAGCGCTAATAGGAGCTGTCGGGGACACTGACCGAAGGTAGTAGCGGCTTGTAACCCGACGTTTACGGTACTCATGCCCCCCTCCACTCCACGCCCATGTTCTGCATTGTAAAAGAGAGTAGATGAAGAAAACACATAAAATGCCACGTGCAAGCTTTGATTCTCGCAGTAGGCCTTCTACCGTGTGAAGATGCAATCAACATGTTTACATGTGACGTCGTTGGTATGAGAGCAGAGTGATGTGTGCGAGTGTGTGATTGAGCAAGAGACATCAAGCGTACTGGTCAGTACCGGCCCACTCCGGTAGAATCTGATACTTTGTATGAACTACACACATAAGATTAAAACCGAGGGAGGAAAAAAAAATGCTTATTCTCAAAGGACTTTTATGTTGCTAACTATGCTGTGCAAGGGAGCGTGAATAGGCCCCAGCACAGAGAGCCGGGGCATCATTGGCAATTAATGCAAGTGGTGTCTCAGACAAGGAGGCTAATGAGTTTTAATATACATGCAGGTGAGGGAAAGCTGAGTTGCTGAAGCCCTTAATGAACCCATGACAGCCTAATTAGCCACAATTTACAATTCTAGGATTCTAATCAGAGGCACTGAAATGCTGCCACACATCTTTGTATGAATGAGTCTTTTTAAATGCTCCAATCTGCTGCCTTGATTGATAATTTCCTGTTTTCTCTGCCTCTCTCTGTCTATGTCTAGATTGTAGCTCGGCCAGTTTAGGGTATGATAATGTGGAACTCTGTTTTCATAGTCATAAATCTCATCTCAACACACACACTCAGAAATAATCCTGAATCAGTGATCGTACTCTGCTCCAGCATAGGGTTCATGTTGGAACCTGGCTTTAATTTAGTTTTAGTCTATTGAGGAAAAAGTAATTTCAGGTTTGTCATTTGAACATGAAGCCAGGACCACATGGTTTCAGTTCAGTATCGATCTCGTTTATTTCGATTTTTTTTTATTTAGTTTGGTCTAAAATAGTGTAATACAAATGTAATGAGTCTACAAATGGTGAATTCTGCCTAAACATTACCACAATGTGTTGATTTATTTAAATGTAAAATACTCAATATTTGAGAAACAATACCAAGGACATGACCCCATCATCCTCAAAGGCAGCTACTGTCCTGAATAAACACAACCACCACACATATGCAACACACATGAGGGGTCACAAGAAGACATCGCCTCGCTTTAAACGGTCACGAGCTGGAAAGGTTGGGAGGGACTGGTCTAAGCCTATCAGGAGTAAGCGCCCTGTGTTGCATGATATCTACCTAATCCTGATGCCTGTGTGTGTTAATGCCTGCTACATGGATCAATCCTCTCTCCAGGCGTGAAATTGCTGCTGCGGCTCCTTCGCCATGTGCATTGTCCAACAGAGCAGATTCCCATCTTGTCCTGGCGGAGGGTACACACCACCTTGTGTATGCGCTCCATCATGGCTGAATGATTGTACACATAAACCAGAGCCCAAACAAAGGTGAGCTGTGTAGAGGGATGGCGGCCACATGAAGGAGTTTAACACATATACGAGGAAGGTATTAAACCAGATTCCCATGACCATAGACTATTAGACACACTACAGTTATGTCCCAAATCTCCCCGTAACCACGGATCATTACAGAACAGATGTATGCCTCTTGTAAATGGAGGTTACAATATTGTGCCACAGTAAAAGGGCTTGCATTAGCTTCTACAACACTGAATTGTTTCGCTCATTTTTAGAGTTCTGTCCCGTTTGGCGTTTGCATGGCTTCAAACAAACCTGCGCCATGGTTGAGATTAAATGAAACATTTAAGGTGGAAATAGTGGGACAGCTGATCTTTCAAGCCATTTTGCTCTGACATTGTGCCTGCAAGCACAAAGCCGGTGATAGTGTCAGTGTTTTTGTCTGGTGGGGAAATGGCCTGCAGACACTCAGGAAATGAACACGCAAAGCATTTGATGGGTTGAAGCAGAACGCTGGTTGTGCTCATTTCAAAATGGACGAGCTCCAAATAGACTCACTTGCGCTGAAAATGTGTGAAGTGAAACCACTGAGGTTGTGCTGATACAAATAAAATGGCTATGTAGTGCTATGTTGGTAGCCATCTTGCCATGACATTGCGCCTGCTTATCAATGTGTTCAGACCACAAATGATTTTTGAGGCTTGAAGGTACCAAACTGCATAAACCAGTCTGGAAAGTATGTTGAATTTTGACTCTTGACAGGAATACATGGACCGCGTTCCTTATTCAGGATGGAAAAAAGGTAACGGACAGTATGCTGTTACAGCTACAGAACAAAAGACGTAATCAGATGTTAGATATGTTCAGTAAAAATGGGAATTATTAGGAGAAATATCCTTTTAAATACTTTTTTTTCCCATTGAGTATAAAGGGGAGTGCAAAACAAGTGCAGACAAGTATTTTAACACATAAACAACTTCAGAGATTGTACAAAGAAAGACAAAGACACGACAAAAACGGGGAAAAAAGGGAACAAAAGCAAACTGGGTTGAGACGGATGGTAAAAGATTGAAAAATGGAGGCCAAGTAAAATGTATATAGATGGATACATTTAGAATACGTGTGTGTGTGTTATGTGTGATGTAATATACATTTTAAAAGAACGATATACGACTATGCACATGCCAGACATTGCATACAACACATACAACAAATAGACTTCCTGCTTGAACTTTGACCTGCGTAATCGTAGGTGTGAGCACACATTTTCCTGTGCAGTGTACGTAGACCGGAGAGGTTTCACCCACGTTTTTCAGTCCTTCTCCTCTGACAGAACAGATTCACTCGTACTTCAGTCAATCCAGCTGTTTATGGGCTGCATAACAAATGTCATTTCTTTTCTTTATACTTGATATTTTATTTAGGTATTTTACAATTTAACAAGACATACAACCTTCAAAAATACGAAAGAATATAAGAAATTAACCATGCATCTGGCCAAGTAGGGCCATAAAAAGAAAACAAATAAAAAATTAAGCAGATAAATAAGTAATTTCAAAGGCATCGTCAGTCAATCGTGTCAACCATAAATTCAAGCCAACATACAGATATGTTACAAAAAAATATATTCCAAGAATTCTATTCACAGGGTTTCTCTAACTTAGTTTTAAACTTATATATATATGGGGTTGCATCTTGGTGAAACTTAGTGCTTGTCTTTTTAAAGAGATACTGAGCTTCTAGAGCAGGGGTGTCAAACATACGGCCCGCGGGCCGGATCCGGCCCGCCAGGGGGTCCAGTCTGGCCCGCAGGATAATTAAAAAAAATTGAAGAAAAAAAAAAACTGGAAAAAAAAAATTGAAAAAAAAAAAAAAATCCTCAGTCAGGATTCAAACCACTGATCCTCTGATCGTAAGACGTGCATGGTAACCATTGAGCCACAGACACAATTGATCACAGCACTGACTTTACTAACCATATTGCCTAACTGCGAGGGAATCTGCAGAGGAGAGCCCAGGCAGGTCTGAATTGTTGGTCTTTATGTTTCTAGTTTATTGAAGAAAGACCTTAAAATAGGGTTTATCATCCAAAAACCTTCACCAATGATTTAAACATAGAGAAATAATGTCATTATGTATGCGTTATTACGCTGTGATTTTACTGGTCCGGCCCACTTGAGGTCAAAATGGGCAGCATGCGGCCCCTTAACTAAAATGAGTTTGACACCCCTGTTCTAGAGCCAACAAAGTCCAGAAACCTGTGAGGTTAGGGAGGGCGAGTCACCTGTCAATTTCCTTATTTTGACATACTTTTGGTCCATTTTGTCCATCTAGCTATGTATATGTCTTTTCTTAGTCTCAAAAGGAAGGTAATTCTTTCCATATCGTGGATTTCTTTAATGATTTCAGTCCAGGGGGGTATTTTTCGTAAGTGGTTCAGCTAAGTCGATCAAATGTCCTATTATCCAACTTAAATTAGCGAGATGATTGACATCATACTTTCCCGGTTCTTCAAAGGTTGACCCGCCCTCAAGCGGTCTCGTTCATTGGAACCAGACGTCAGTCATCTGGATAAATGCTCGTGCACGCTCCTCTTCAGAAGGGGGGGGAGTCGAACACAGATTCCATGATCTTCAAACGCTACGATTTTATATAAACTCTGAGAAAGAGCGTCTCTTCTCTCCGTGGAGGAGCAGGAGATGATCACGACTACATATGATGAATTTAAGTCCATATCATCTAAGTCTAATGGTGCGTTCACATCCAAAGTGAGCGAATATTCGCAACACTTCCTGTTTGTGAACGCAGCTTAACGCTGCCTCAGCTGGTCGGGCTAGAGTCACATAAGCATCGCAAAATATCAAGTTAAATGTGTCAGTGTTGGGAAAATGTATCGGCTAATTTTAAGTGCCTCATCACCCAAATCAATCAGATTATATGTATTTAAATGTAATTGTTGGCAGTATACATATATACTTAAGAGGATATATGTACTGTATGCGCGTATCATACATGTGTATGTACATGTATGTGTAGATTACCATATAACTAGGAGTTTGAATATGTGTATGGGCGGATCAGTAACGTAATCATTTTCTACAATAATGATATGTATGGTGTACTAATAACACGTCATATAATTATGAGTGCTTCACATCCATAAGTTTCTTAAGCGCTAAATAAACGCTACGAACAGCACGCCATGCAGCGGCTTTCCCGATGTTCTCCACATCGCAGACACTACAAACATGTACCAGTCACAAAAAAGCTCAAGGCTGTGATCAAGTCTGTGAGACACTGTGATCCAGTCTGCATACAGTATGTGATCCAGTCTGCATACTGTATGTGATCCAGTCTGCATACAGTCTGTGATCCAGTCTGCATACTGTATGTGATCCAGTCTGCATACAGTCTGTGATCCAGTCTGCATACAGTATGTGATCCAGTCTGCATACAGAATGTGATCCAGTCTGCATACAGTCTGTGATCCAGTCTGCATACAGTATGTGATCCAGTCTGCATACAGAATGTGATCCAGTCTGCATACAGAATGTGATCCAGTCTGCATACAGAATGTGATCCAGTCTGCATACTGTATGTGATCCAGTCTGCATACAGTCTGTGATCCAGTCTGCATACAGTCTGTGATCCAGGCGATCCTCTGCTGTGCTGTGGTGTTTAATGTATGACTCGAGGAGGTCTCGGCAGAATCTATAGCGCGCATACAGGAAGTCATGAGGATGTGAGAACGGATCTTGGCGATCTGGAAGAACTCTCTCCCTATAAAACTAATATAACTAATATCGCTCCTTCATCAATGAGGAAGCCTTTTTTGTCCGGTGGGAGTGGCCAGCTTATCCAGTGAATTTCAGTAAGCCTGCTCTGGAGCAGGTTAAGGGATTTGGATGTGTTGCTATGGTGATTTATCTAAACTTGCTTCGAAGAACCGAAAAGCCTGACCTGCGTCATCTTATCCTGAATTACCTGTCATTTCCTGTTATTCCTTCTGGTAGATCGCCCAAATAAAGTGATTTGCATGTAAATGGAATCTGCTGCCCCAGAATATGTTGCATAATTGTCCAAGTGCTCTCCCAGAATATTTGTATTTTAGGGCAGCTCCAGAAGATATGATGGTGGTTCGCTGTCCCCTCCCCACAATTTCTCCAGCATGTATGGTTTGTTGTAGTTAAGTAGGACTTCATTTTAGGGGTGATAAAGAAACAAACAAGGTTCTTCCAGCTGAATTCACGCCAGTACATAGAACAGGAAGTAGAAAACACGGTTTCACACATATTCTCCCATTGCCGACTGGGTATTTCATCTTCTAGTTCTTTCTCCCATCTCTCCTTGATACACGTTGTGGTAGCTCCTCTGCTCTTTGAAATTCCCTGGTAAACTTTTGTAATTACTGATTTAGAGCTACTCGTGTATGCCTGTACACTGCTAATTGTATTCTTTCATTATGTTCTATAAATACTTCATGTTTCCGAATTTCTTTAAGAAAATAATGCCGTAATTGTAAATATCTGAAAAAAAATTTCCTTCCAAATTTTTCCTTCAATGTCTGAAAACTTTGCAATGTGTTTTTCTCCATTAATGTGCAGAAAGCTATAATACCTTGGTTTGTCCAATACCTGAATCTAGAATCTATATTATTTGGCCTAAATTCTGTATCATATGCAAGCCAGTTTTCTTAAATGGTTCCACAAATTGAATTGCTTGATAACTTCAAACCAGGTATGGAGGGTAAATGAGACAATGGGGTTCAATTGATCACGATAAGTTAACATAAGTGTGCGGTTTGCGCTCATTGCTTGCACTGGGATACCTTTGCATTCATATTCCATCTCCTTCCACTTAGCCTCACACCAAAGAACTATTGTTTTTAAGTGGGCAGAATAGAAATAGTCTTTAAGGTTAGGAAGGGACAGACCACCTCTCTCCTTACTGATAATTAGCGTGCTATATTTAACACGTGGCTTCCTTCCGTTCCAAATGAATCTGGAGATCTGTCTGTCCCAATCCTGGAATTGTCTGGCTGTTTTTTTTTATATACAAATCACTAGTACTATGGGTTAACCAAATTATTTACTTATTTTTTGATCAATGTCATTGTTCGCAGATCTTGACATTTACTTTGGTGAGTAGATTCAAAATGAATGGGTTAAACCAAAGCAACAGAGTCTGACTTTGTGTCTTTAATGCGGGTCAAGCTCCCAAAAAACAACCCACTTTTCCCACTGCAAAACCAATAACATGTTTTTGTTAGACTCTCATTTCAAACAGTATCATCCCATTAAGCTTCCATTATCATTGCTCTCATAACCATTCTAATGGTTCAGACAGGACGAACTCAACCTACCCACACGCTGTGAAAGTGAATAGGTCGCAGTTTTAAACACATGGTTAATGTTTTGAATTAAAAAAAACTCCAGCTCGCAGGTCGAAGGTGGCAGAAAAGCCGGATGTGGTGGGCTGGTCTCTGCTGGAGACCCAACTGGAGGCTGTAGGACTTTCTAGTGAACATGCATGAATTCATTTGATTCCGACAAAATCATTAAGAATAACTATATAGATCATTAAGAATAACTATATAGACAAAACCAAACTACTCCCTGACGTTTTACGTATGTAGGTCATATAGAGGTCATATATAAGTACTTTGTTACTTACGTTAAGGAAGTTAAGACACTCACTTTCGCACGGGACACGAACAGCAATCTCCTGGGCAAAAGTCCTGTGCTTGTTTCCTCACCCCGACCTCCTACCTTCACCTGTTGCTCTTTGTCCATCACCTGACTTCCTCCTTCTTCCATAATTACTATGGCCACAAGAGGTCGCCATCGTCTTCTTGGATTCGTATCAGCGATCAGTAGATGAGAACTTCCTTCTGTAGGATACCACCTGCTACTTTAATTTTGACCATTGTTCTTTTCATCTAGTCCAAATATTTGTGGATATGCGATACAAAATGCTTATGAGCTCTTTTGAGACAGCAGAGGACCTCCATACTGGCCCTCAGAAGGTTCCTAAAAATCACACGACTGCAATTTCTCCTGTAAATGGGTCAAATAATATCCTGAGAGCTCTCACTCTGCCGTTGGACGCACAGCTTTTAAACTGTCCTGCTAAAACTGTTAAGACGCAGTGTCGGGCCAAAGCATGCATGTAATTACTCCTCGGCTTATACAAATTACTGTTGTGTGTGTTTGTCTGCATCCAGGATGTTGTGTGCACAATTGTTGATGTACGATTTCCTAACTTGTGTTCTACTTCCAATAGACTCCTCGGTGCGGCGGCTGCAGCCTATAAGCTGAATTTAACAGCATTGTTGTGCAATCTGTCAAAACAATGAGTAAGCCGATTTGTATACAAAGGGACAGAATGTAATTCCGAATGAGAATTCCCCTTTTCATCCCCTTTTCACAGCCTGTGAGAGGTAATTCTCCAGGGTTCAAATGTTTCTGGATATCATAATCATATTTTCCAAGTTTTTCATCACTGACCTGCACTTCTTAAAGTTCAATCACATTCCAAGGATTAAAGGCAGCTATTAAAAGCAAATCCACTCATGTTGACCAGAGGATGATATCAAACTTCAATTGGAGTTTCGGCTTTTGCAGTTTAATTTTGATCTCGATGAGATTTTCTGATCGTTCAAATAAATCTACAAAGAGCCCTGCACCTGCTGCGAAGCTAAATTAATATGAATGTTTTATTTAATACGAATTGGAAAAGTCAATAATATGAACGGCAAAGAGCAGAGTCTCTGGAACACACACACACACACACACACACACACACACACACACACACACACACACACACACACACACACACACACACACACACACACACACACACACACACACACACAGACCATGTCAGCAATGGAAACAAAGACTTTTTTCAGAAATCACAAATTACCCCAAAAAGTATGCCAAAGTGGTTACAGATATGCTCTCTGACTTGCCACAAAAATAAGAGATTCAAGAGAGCTACAGAGGAGAAACACAATTCTAAATAATCAACCTCTTGCATGGCATGCTTCCTGCCATGTCATCAAAGGAACTGACCTTCAGACAAATCAGGACATCAATCCAAAGAAACAGCACAAATTGTGTGTGTGTGTGTGTGTGTGTGTGTGTGTGTGTGTGTGTGTGTGTGTGTCCTCTATAAAATGCAGACAAAGAAGACTTGGTTTAAGGTTAGGTATAGATTAGGTCAGGGTTAGAATTAGGCTAGTGGTTCGGGTTAGGGTCCGTCGACAAGGAATGAATGTACATCAATGTAATGTCCCCATCGTGTGTGTGTGTGTGTGTGTGTGTGTGTGTGTGTGTGTGTGTGTGTGTGTGTGTGTGTGTGTGTGTGTGTTGTGTGCATGTGTCTGAGAGGCAAATTGTAAACGCTTCAGATAAGGATGCTACATAATCCCCTTTTAATATATCAGGCTTCATTCCCCCAAAGGTTTGCAGCTATCTTGTCTTCATGGTATCTGATATCTGAAGTTTCCTCTGCCACTCCATGTGACTCACGAGAGAAATATAAATCATCATAAATGCAACACATCCTCATACATAAACGACAGGTTTAGTCATTTGCTAGTGAGTCCCAGAACGACATATACGAAGGTTCTATTTAACGTTGTATCACAGGCACAGTCTCAAACTCAAGGTTTATATTGCGGAAAGGAACTATTTGGTTATGTTTAGCCAATAAAACTACTTGGTCAGGTTTATGCAAATATCATGTTTTCAGTTTTATTTTACAGTCATTTATTGGCGGCCCAGCAGCCGAAACATTACAGGTTATATTTGTTTTACGCATTTTACAGTGCAGTTAGCACATCATCTCATTGACAGAGGCACACAAAAAAAACTCTGCAGCATGGCACCCCCTCTCTCCGCCATGTTTCTGACTTCATCTGTTAAAGCTACACAAGGAGCTGGAACTCTCTACACTGATAAAAGTGATTATGAGAACATGTATATGTAACACAATTAAATATATGATATTAACAATGAAAATGTATGTTTTTATCTCTACACGAAAAATTCTAGTCCTGCACTTGATCTGTATTTGTTTAAATGACAAAAGATTGTGCATTTAAACTGTATCTGCGTAATCTCAACAAATCATCTGAAGTCAATGCACACAACAAACATTTCATCGTTGTATTTACTCTGCAAAGTAGTGTAGGTTCTGTGACGCCATTTCACGTTTCCAGTCAGAAGTCAACGGAACCACCTCGACAAAGAACTGCGAACTGAACTTCAAGGTAAGAATAAAGATGTACAGTGAGTTGGTTACATACAGTCTTTGCATGTTAGCAAGTGGCCTTAAACTACCGTTAGACGTAACATGTCCCGACTTCATCCAGGACGACCAGGCTGATCCCCGGATATACTTTGGCCGATTCCCTTAGTCTTTCTCCGGGCTGAAACGGACGATTTTAATGGGGCAAACTGAGCCGAAACCCCCTGACCTCCGCTGAATTGTAGATCTGCCGTCGCCGCTTCCCCTTCTCCATCTCCAGGCTAAATTGGCTAAATTTAACCGGGAGATCCTTGCCAATTTGCATCAAAATTACTCGGTTAAGTCGGGAACCCGGTTCACGGGCACCTCCTGAACCGAGGCTGATTTAAGGCCGCGTTCCTCGCATACTTTCTGCCTCTGTTAAACTGCGATATAACCACGGTGCAATACAACATTAATTGTTGAAAAAAACTTAATTTTGCAAGTCAATTCAACTTAAATTTGCTTGTAAATTTAAGTTGAATTGACTTGCAAAATGAAGTTGACTTTACTTACAAAATGAAGTTGACTTTACTTACAAAATGAAGTTGAATTTACTTGACAAATTAGGTTGACTTTACTTGGAAAATGTATTCCCTGCATACACAAAATTAAGTAATTCATACAAAACCCAGCATTGCTTATTCTATGTAATACATGTATGAGTTGCCTCGATTTGGTTAAGTAGATCAAGCAGGATATTTTTATCAGTGTATAAAGCTCAATATGTCCAAGGGCGGTTGTAGCTTTAGCTGAATATTCATCACCGAGTGACCCCTTTCACATTGTTTTCACCTTTTCATTTGTAATATCCATCCATTTTGCAAACACAAAACAGATTTTATTGCAAGTCATATTTTGTCATTATTTATTAGTATATAATAACTAGTATATATAACTTATATTATATATTATATCATATGTTGTATTCTTTTTTTTCTGTGATTATTCTCATGTATTTATTTCATGTACTTATTTCATGTGTTTATTTTATATGTATTTATTCATTTTACTTTGAACACATCAGGTACAATACATACATGTAGTATTTTTACTTGTGCTATTTTCTTAAAATCTGAGTTTTGCCTGTTTTTTTCTGAGTTAGTAAGAAAGTGAAAGCGTTGTAGGGAAATCCACCACAAGCTGGATCTGTTGACATAGTGACGCTTGCACAGGTGCTTTTGAGGGGGATTCAATATTGTTATTATTGATTTGAACATTGCTGCCAAAAGTAGAATACCATGTTCATATTCAGTGGCAGCTGGTGTAATTATTTTTTGGTAGGGCCATCTAATCAATTTCAGAAAACATCCCAGTATGATTCAATGCAAAAAAAGGTATCACGCATTACTACTTTGCAGTTAAATATTTAACTTTGATTCCAACACTTTGACATACTAAGGACATGTTATTAATACAATTCAGTATATATATATATATCATGTAGCATACAGATAAGTAGTCCTGCACTTGCCGATGATTTCAAATGTATTGATAAATTCCCAAAACCAACGTAAGAGCTGCGTACAAAGGCACAAAAACAATAATTACGTTAGCTTACTCCTTTTAACGCCCACTGCAATTTTTTTAGGATGCTGATTGGCTAAATTCTATGTCACTCATTTATATCTTTAATCAGTGATTGACTAAACTGCTTCTTAGACCCGTCTTTCTTGGGCAAAATGGATCTGACACGGCAGGGCAGCAGAGAGGTGCACGAGCAGAGAGGACAAGCAGGAAAAGCATATATTTTGCGCAGATATCCTATTTTACAAATATTACTGGGTATATTCCATAGCTCAAAAACACAAATATTGACAATTTGTATAATTTATTAATATTAATATATATATATATTTTTTATTATAATTCTTTGGTGGCTCAAGGTGGGTGGAGCCAGGCCCCGTGGCCCTCTATTGGCCGGCCGCCACTGTTCATATTGCATTATGAGTTTCCATTCTACCGGATGTTGAGGTTGAGATTACTTGAGTTCAAGAAGAGTACCGACCCAACGTTTGGGTCCATTAAGCCCCCCGCGCCTATTATCGGACAAACAAAAAAAACTAATTTTTTTAACGTTTCCTTAATTATCTCCGGAACCACATCGTTGTTTAACTTCATTTAATTGCTACAATACCGCAACCCTTGTGAGAAGAGACATGTGGTGTAAACAAATAATTAAAGTGACCGTTAAGTTTATGTATTTACGTAATCTCGTAAATTAAAAAAACTCGGGTCCGCTCGAGGAGGCATTTTTGGGGAATCTTGCTCATATCATGCTGGATGTTCATAGTTATGATAAAAAGTGTGTTTTAAAAAATATATATATTAGTATTAGAACTCATTTAGGGTTCATACGACTACTTGAACTATATGAACACGGGGGGAAAAAAGAGGCACAGACCCCCATGGGGGGGTCTACGGAAATGACGATTTCACTGTTTTTAGGGTTGTTAGGGTTTTTTAGCGTTGTTAGGGTTACGAAGTTGAAGTTTTTCAAGTTTCATCCCATTCTGGCCTGAAATCAGACTAACATGATGTTGATAGCTGTGGTGATTCATCCTGATTTGGTTGATGAGGTATCCTGTTGTCGACGCTGACTGATTATGGAAATCAACAGTAAATTGTTTTTGAGCGTGGGCCACTTCTCCGCAGCGCTCCATGAAGGGCACGGGGAGGTGTGCGCCGTAACTCAGCGCCGTGATGTCAGACTTGTAATGTAATTACAAACCCATCTGTCTCTCATTGTATGACAAGCGCAAAATGTCCAATTATGGTTTCGTTTAAATTGTAATTAGTTCAGCCCAATTTGCCGTCCTCCAGCGTGCTGCATGTGCCTAATGAAAGGGAGATGCATGATTCTGTGCTAAACCTCAGAGGTTTCTGCTCGCTGCACACTGGCTTCTAGATGCACACTTTGCTTTTTAGGCAAAGCAGTAATTAATGGGGTTACAGTCCCATTCTCAGTCATGCTTCCCTCTCATCAGCACATTTCCGTTAAGCTCTTGGAGGCAGGGACGTTTCTGGGGCCCGAGGGCCGACATCTACTACCTCTGAGGTGATGGACTTTTGAACAGTCAATAATTTAACAGTATTTTTTCAACTGCTGCTTTACACATAGTAGTGTCCCTGACACTATCGTGTTTTTGTTCCTTCATATTTGGGATGCAATATGAAACATACGAGTCCTGTCTGACTCTGACAATAGCCATGGTGGAGTGTAACACTTCTAAGAAATGGTCCTAAACTCTGACTCATGGGTCAAGAAAGTCTTAGTAAGGAGTCTTAGAGGCTTTGTCTACACAAGATATAGTTACTTTGGTCCAAATCCAAATGCCTTTGCCACATCAGGAGCGTGATGAATAAACAAAAACGAAAATATTCGGCTGCAAATATTTCACATCAAAAGTATTCATACTGGCAGCGATGCAAATTTTTGCCGTTTGCAAGCATATAAGGTTTGTATTTAGCGTCTGGCAGTCTGTCTAAACTGTTGTATGGAAACATGAAATAAGCGAAATCAGAGTTTCTTTTTAATGCTCTGAGTGAATTTTAGTGGAAGACAGTTACGCAGTGTATACAACCAGGGCTTTTATCGTGAAAGGTGCCAACAGACGGAGTGGATCAGGACTGCTATGCCTTCGTTGTGGTTCTCCTGCCTCGCTTCTCTTTCTCCAAGCTGCCACTCACCACTGAAGCAGAAGTGCTGAACAAATCTTCAAATAATTTAGAGAGTGTGAAGCAACCAGACTTCTGTCGGCTCTGCTTCTTTCTGCTAGTGACCATGCAGACCATAACACTCATGAATCTTTGACACAAACTGATGCTAGTGACTTGATTTGCATTGTGGGTAATGTAGGTGCAGACTAATGTGTGGAATAAAGAAAGACAATATCTCTGATCTACATTTTCACTAGAATTGTTGGACTCACAATGGACAGTTGGAAAAAGGATCAAACTCAAAGCTGTAGAAGCAGAGCTTTTAATCATCACTCTTACTGTTCATAAAAATGTTTAAACAATGAGGAAATTTTACTGCAATTGTCATGGTGAAGAAACATTTTTTGTGGTGTGTGTGTGTGTGTGTGTGTGTGTGTGTGTGTGTGTGTGTGTACATATAAATGCAAATTAGGAGCTTAAATCGCATTCTGTAAATAGTATCAGCTTCACAACTCCGGGAGGCTTCTTGATAGATAATAGCCATTGATTTCCTTCTCCTCCTGCAGCAGATTGCTGGTCACGTGGCGCGGAGGAGACCGAGCGGAAGGCTACATTCAGGCCATGATTAGCCTGTAATCAACACAGCACAAAACTGATTATTAGCTCTCGCACTCGGGTGCCTTCTG
Organism: Myoxocephalus aenaeus; assembly: GCA_038501785.1. Taxonomy (NCBI): domain Eukaryota; kingdom Metazoa; phylum Chordata; class Actinopteri; order Perciformes; family Cottidae; genus Myoxocephalus; species Myoxocephalus aenaeus. The sequence continues at coordinate 1,897,584 of JBAMJR010000419.1, read as the reverse complement.
GGAATCTGCTTTCTACCCGTTTCTTTCTTCCATGTATTTCTACCCGCTGATTACAACACGCACCTCTGATTTCCAAAGCACTGGAAAGGGCACTTTTTTCTGTGTGGCATCTCTGAAACATCCATATCTCTCCTGCTCTGACCTCCTCTGAATCCCTGAGGACACATGATTGCGTGTATGGATTTGCTATACGACTGCGGTTTATGGGTTTGTCAATATTGGTGTTTTATTGAGTCAGTCACTGTCATCCACCTGTGATAGAGTTGAGTTTTCTGCCCATTTTTCTCTTTAGGATGTCTTTAAAACCTTCCGTGCAACTTGTAACTGCGACCCTATAAAAGCTGCTAATTGGCCCTTCGCTAAGTCTCGCCCTCAAAAAGCCGACTGGCCATTCACAGCGTAGCATCGGCAACAACCAGGTACTATTCGGCTGTGCTCCATACTCTCATGCAACTGTTTCAGATTTTCCGGCTGGTTCCACCAATGATTTACCACAGCTCTTTAAGGGCAAAACTACAGAACAATTCAATACTTTAGAGCATGCAGTGAACCCGTTTGGATCCCCAAACCTTGCTTTTGTTTGCTCACATACCCATAACTCTCCTCACTTGATATAAAAAATGTGTCTTGCAGCTGTAAATGAGTGCGGCCACATCCTGACTCACTTCCACCTGTCAGTCATCCTGTCAGAACAACATTCAACTGCCACCGCTATGTTATTAGCCGGTTAAACAGGCTTTATCAGCGGTTTAGAGGTTGAAGTCAGGTGACGTAAAATAAGAGACAGAGTCCGTGTAGACACATGTTATGAGATGCATTTGTCTGTCTTTTTATTTGTCAGCTTTGTGAAGTAGATGTGGACTTATTTTACTTTACTTTTGTTTCATTACTCTCATACTTAATTAACAGCAAGTAATTCAAAAACAAGCAACCATCTTTTCCCAAACCTAACCTTGTAGTTTTGCTGCCTCAATCTTTGTTTTGTTTTAGTTCACAATGTGAAGTTTCACTTTAACAACATGGTGGGTGCAGTTGGGCCCGTCTGAAGCATCAGAGTGGTATTGTTACCCACTTATCATGCCCATCCAATCAGCTGTTAACATGTCAACATTGGTGGCTGTGCTGCTGGCTTTTCATTGATCAATAGTACGCAGCTTTGAAGAAGACAAACGGCCCCGCAATCACCTGTGGGCTGGTCGTCTTAGACTGGACCCGCTTAGTTCTGGACCCTCTCGTGATCTGTAGTGCTGAGAATCAGCCAAGTCACAAGTGAGCTCCCTCTTCTTTCAGCTTTTTATGAATCCGTCCCTGTGTGCTCTCAAATCTTGACTGAAATTTGTTTTGTGCCAGCTCAATAGTTTTGTCATGAATGAAGTGCCACAGCTGAAAGGGCACCTTTCCACGACTCGTGAATGTGTGCAAAAAAGCAAAACCACAAGCCAGTTTTATCTTTCAGGGGAAATATTTACTTCACAAGTGCATAATAATTACACTTAGGCACTGGCTTTCTCTCTGTGAACCTCCACATTGTTACTTGCTCGACATGGAGCTGTGAGAGAGAGGGTCAAGAGCCTCATTGATCTCAGTCTCATTCCTGGTTGTATTTTGTTCGAAGCCCTTTGGCACAGAATGTACTTCGATCCACGGGTGATTTATCAAGTCTGCAGTGCCCGCGCTCGCTACAAGTCACAACACACTGCCACAGCCATTCATTATGTGCTTGAATGGCAATACAGAGCGTAAGCTTGTACATGAAGTGACAAGAAGGGTCAATAACCAGCAGTCATAACGGCCCGCAGAGGGGAGGGACCTCCTGCCATGATTACATGTTACAGCTCGGGCAGCGACAGACACATGCAGAAACATGACATGACCCAAATATATACATCGTTAATATCAAGTATCATACACACCAATAATAAGCAGCAGAGAAAACAGTAAGGGAGTCTCTGCTGCAGAAGTGTAATTTAACTTTATATGATGTCATATTTTGTTCGTTTTCCTACGAAAGCCGGCGACATGTGAATTTCCGCTTGTTACATGCATATGAACTTTTTTAAATAAACTTCTGTCTTCAGAGGAAACTCAGGTTTATAAACAAGGAAGTGCCGTAACTAATTTCTAAATGAAATGCCTGAAAACCTCAACATTGACCTCTCGTTTCAAATGGGGAACGGACAGCTGGCTCCTCAATGCAAGATTGCTGTTTTCAGCGGTCTATTCGTACTATACCTCATTCATGATGACTTAGTGCTGTACCTTTAATACCAATCGACTGGTCTAGTCTCTGTAATAAGATGTCATGGTCAATGGTGTTGAATGCTGCACGAAGGTCTAACAAGACCAGAACAGAGACAAGTCCTTTAACAGCACTAAGGTAACAGAGACAAGTCCCCTATCTCAGTGGTTCTCAACTGGTCTGGCTCCGGGACCCACCATCACCCCTGAATGACAAGCCGCGACCCAAATCGAGGAACATTCTCAACTTCTCCAATGTATGTAATGAAAAGATGGTGCAGTTTGAACCTGAGATAGTACAGGATATGTATGCTAACACAAAAACAAGTTTAATAACCAAAACGAGCAGCTGGTGGCGATGATAGAGAGGGAACTATTCCCTTTTACACTCAATTAGCTGCATTTTAATTAAAAAACTAAAACTGCATCTTCAGGACACGAGGTATTACAACATATATAACAATTCAGAATCTTCAGCTATTTTTAAACAGACTCAACAGCTTTCATGCACAAACAGTCCAACAACTAAGAAGTAGTTTCAAAAAGACTGAAATGACCTAACTTTAACTGAGAACACACACTCACCGAATCTATGACAAACACTTTACTGTGGAACACGTCACTGTGTTGAGGAGCAGCTTTTCCACTAACTCAAAATAAATTAAACAAAAGTGGAATTCAAAAGTATTCATATATACAACATTAACTTCTCTTGTGATTACCTCATCAGTAAATACTGAAAAACATTGTGCTTTACAGACAATTAAGCAGCACTCAATTCTCCTCCCAACCCCAGAGTTTTTTCCTGTCATGCAGGCAGCGCCATCAGTTGTGAATGTTATATTCAGTAGGCTGTTTAATTTAATTATCCTAAAAACCCAGAGTCTCCCTCATATCAGGATGGTTTGACCCAACCTGGCCCACGCTGCTGAAAACATGGAGGGACAAGTGCAAAACCAGTTGAAACCAGAGCCGGCAAAATATTTTTTTTTTGCTTTTTTTTTTTTTTCAGGCAAAGGCCTGCGACCCACTGAAAACTAGTGGGTCGCGGACCCGTTGAGAATCACTGCCCTATTGAGAATCACTGCCCTATCTGATGCAACTAGAAGGTCATTAGTAATTGTCACTAGTGCTGTCTCTGTGCTATGATGCTTTCTAAATCCTGACTGAAACTCCTCAAATAAACTATTGTTATGTAAAAAGTCACACAACTGATTTGTGACTACCTTCTCCAGTATCTTAGAGAGGAAGGGAAGGTTAGAGATAGGTCTGTAGTTAGCCAACACCTCTGGATCCAGTGTGGGATTCTTCTAGCTATTGGTACTTGATCCCAGAGTCGTGCTTCATTATTATTAATCCATATCAGTAAGAATTGTATTAATATTCCTAATACCTTTTTATACCTGCTAGTAACCAAACCTAAACCTACCAGATCACAATAATTAATAATTATGCATCGAACTTTCCCAGGTGCCATTTTTTTTTATACTATGGTGAAGGCATGACCGTTTTCCGCCTGCTCTGATTTGCTTACCTTGACATCAGTGGCGGTGCGTCAATAGAGGGCGCTAGGGCGCCGCCCCTCTTAAAATTTTGCGATGAAAAAAAAAAAAGAAGAAAAAAATATATAATATATACTGTCAAAAAACATTATATACCAAATAATTTAAATAAGAAATATACCGTGTTGACGCGCTAAATGTGTGTGGGAGACCATAAGCCCCTGTCAACAACCACTTAAGATATACCAAATATAATATATCGCCATTCATCATCACTGACAAAAGCCCCTCCCCCTGTCGGGGCGCCGGCCCAATGTGAGTCTATGGAAAGCTAACAAACATTTCACCCTCGTTGCGGCAAGGACAGCTTCTCATTGGCGGATGAAACGTGAATCTTCGGGCGCACGAATCTGCGCCCTAGCCAATGACATCGTTTCTTATTGCAACGTGGTTGGACTATTCGTCCAATCAGAGACCTTTATCATTCCCTCACATCCCATATAGCTCCCACGTAGCTACGCGAGCAACACAGCTAGCAGAGACTTTGATTATGTTAGTATGGCGACTGAAAACTCTGTGGTATCTCTACGCGAAACACCTTTCAATCCACGATCAGATGTTGACAAGAAGAGGCTGAAAGAGTTGGGACCCGAACGTCCGGATTTAAATATTCAGCAGCAAAGCAGTGAAGCTACATGCACCAAGCTACATGCTAACCGGAGCTGTTAGCTGGAGCCTCAGTGTGGAGCAAAGCAGTGGCTCTGAGCAGCCGAGGAAGCGCCGGGCTGTGAAGGAAGATGAGCTTGAAGGATTGCTGCAGAGGTGAGTGTCAAAATCAGCAGATGCCTGTTAGAGTTTAAAGTTTTTTCTTTCCCACAGCAGAACACATGTTGGACATTGTTAGATTTGGGTGGATATCATATCAGGCTATAACTTTATCTAAAATACCAATTCAACCCCCAACAAGTTAGAGTGTGTGTGTGTGTGTGTGTGTGTGTGTGTGTGTGTGTGTGTGTGTGTGTGTGTGTGTGTGTGTGTGTGTGTGTGTGTGTGTGTGTCATAGCTACAGCCATCAAGGTGGCTCCTGGCCTTTTGTCTATGTTGCTGAGCCATCAAGACACACAAAACATAGTTTTTTGTCTGTAGTATGAAGCCTGTTTGTAGTAGATATTTCCCCACAACTTATCTTACTGTCTCTGTCTCTCTCTATATATTTATCTGTAGGTTTGTGACACCATACTTGGACACACTAGGGAACGCTTTGCCTTCAAAGACCACCTCACCAGTGCCACCTTACTGCAGGGCCCCCAGTTTGAATGCTACGTCAATGTATTCCCTGAAGTTGCTCTGGCCACCACATTGAATGTTTCTTAAACCATTCTGCTCTGAACCTCTCATGCCCAAAGTTACAGTTTGTTGATAGTTGTTATTGGACAGTGTTGAGCACTGTGTTTTCTTGAAATAAAGCTTTGTTTTTTAGAATATTCTACTCCAAACCTCTTTTCTTCTCATTGTGGAGTGCTATTTAAACCGCGCCGCCCAACTGCGCCCCCCCAAAAAACATTTCACCAGCCGCCACTGCTTGACATTCTTACCCCCAAACCTCACCAACCAAAACCAACCAAGGCAGTGAGTACGTGTCTGTCTGACTGTCTGTCTGTCTGCTATCGGGTATTGTTAACTCCATACCTCAAATAGTTGATGAAAGATTTGTACATGGGCCAGGCATGTTGCTGAGGGAACATGGGGTCCCAGGTGGGGCTTCATATGAATAAACAGAGACAACAGACTTTGTGATTTATAATGAGTCGCAGAATATGAAAAATATAAAAAAGTGCAGGCCTGACAGCTCTCTCAAAAAAGCCTGGAGATCATCCATGGAGAGCAGGAAACATGGTGCAACATAGGCTGCTGTTGGATGGAGGTGTTAACTCTTGGAATCACACATTCCACCACAGTGACTGTCAGCAGACTCTCATTTCACTGGCAAAATAAATGGAAATATACAGATACATATATGCAATAGAAAGTATGTGGCCCACGGTAGCGTGTATGCTAACACAAGGTAGCTAGCTAGTGTGCTGCTTGGCAACCTTCCACTCCATGTCCAGTTGCAGAACGATTTGTGGCGCTTTTATAAGTGTTGCATGAAAGAAATAATAAAGCTGCACAGCTGTGATAATCTTTGTCACTCGGTCAGCGGCTTCATACCTGCAACCGGATCACAGTCATGCTGATATCCAGTACAATAGCAATCCCTCTCAAGTGATATTGCTTATTCATTTCAAAATAGTATGGAGCACTAAATCACACCTTCAGCAGCACTCTTAATCATCTTAATTGCATATGTTTAATGGCGCCACTTAAGTTTATTCAGAGGTGTGCACTTTTCATAATAATGAGGGGGATGATTTGCAGGAAAACCAATCATGCTGTATATTACAGGTTTTATTGCACAGGAATGTTAGAAATTGGTTCGTAAGTAGGACAGACTACACCTGTGAAGTAATTATTAATAACTGCAAACCATTTGTATATTGATATCTTTATTGATATTTGTATTACAGTTTAGTTTATGCTGCTTGTCTGGAAAGACAACAAGAATATATTGAACAAATACTATTGATTTTAAATGACTATTGTATTCCTTCATTTGAATAATAATTGCATGGTGTTGACAGAAATATGTGCGTTGTTCCTCTGCAGTGTTGCTGTGCACGTTCTAATGCATGCTGATTCAACCCTGTCTCCTAAAAATTACGTTCCCCCAGAACTAATACGCATTCCCAATTACGTTTGATCAGAAACGTATCTCCTCCCTGATTATGTTTGTGTTTGACGTATTACACATACGTTGATTATACACGTATACGTTGATTAAACACGTATGTTGATTATACACGTATTTTTGTTTTCTTGTTTTTATGTTTGTGTTTGACGTATTACAAATACGTTTATAATCGCGTGTTTGTGTTATTGTTTTCTTGCTTTATTTAAGCATATTTTAATTTTTAAACTCTGCGGAGAAAAAAGAAAGGAGGGGCGGGGTGAGGCCAGTGACGGCCGGGCGCCGGCCGCACCGGGAGCCCGAGAGTCGGCCGCACCGGGAGCCGAAGACCATTTGCCCGCCGTTGTTAGGCCGGTAACGGGCCGGTCTTCAGACCGCTTGCACCGGGGCTCGCTCTTCAGACCGCTTGGCCGCCGCCGTTAGGCCGGCGGTAACAGCCTCCTTCGCGCCGGCTCCGGTCTTCTCTGAGTCGGGTTGTTTGTGAATGCAGCCCAAAGTGTGTGATAAACTCCATCTAGTGCAGTAAACCACTGCGATCATCAGCAGACACTCGGATCTGTGTGGTCACATCAAGTGCAGAATCTGACGTGAAAAATATTCAAACGGGCGGAAGGAGTCACGGGACCCAACATCCGGTTTTCAAAATACTAACTGATATGAATGTGTTCAGAACATTTCCGACCACATCCACACATCTTAACTGTACTGGTCTTACAGAAATGTTGTAATGTGTCAAACACAACGGACTGTTACAGTTAAGATGTTTGGATGTGGTCAGAAATGTTCTGAACACATTCATATCAGTTAGACCTTCAATCATATCTTTCAAATATACATTACTAATACGCTTAGAATTACATTCTTCTAGGATTGTAAAGAGCTGTTTAAATTACAAAGTAGACGACTGATATATCCATCTTGGGGGTTTCTGAGTGAAAGGGGCCGTTGAAAGGAAGGGTTATGTATGTAATTGGCTGTTCAATGTCATTGTTTGTAGGGCAATAGCTGCCACAATGGGATCCACATCAAGAAATGAAGCAACTGAAACAGCATTTAGACCACCATGGTTACAAAGTGTTCCCTTAAAGGGGCGGTTATCCAACACACATTCAAAGGAGAACCTCTGCTACATGCATTAACTCTATCCTGCTGCATGTATCTTCCCCGATGCGTTCCCTCCTCTTTGTTATAGGTCGCTTCTCATTTTAAATGATCCTGGTTCCATGCCAATTGTGTTGATTTCCTCAATATGTAAATTGTGTTAATGTGAACCCCCCTTTGACTGGGAAAAACTGTTGTGAGTTAATGAAGCTTTTGTAATTGCGATTGCTATAGCAACAGCGGTACCTGGGCCTGGATGATATTACATGCAGTCTGTTTTCGTAGTCAGCAGACACGGGCAACCAAAGCCGATTAAAAGCGTCTCATAATGCAGAGGCATCGCCTCTGAGCACAAATAGGTAGGAGCACAATGCATCGTTAGCCTCAGAAAACCAAACACTAATACCATTAAGCCCACAAAACGCAGCATTACAAGCGGCACGGTCTTTTCACTTTAGCTGCTCATTAGATGCTGTTGTCGAGCGCCGCTCGTCCTAATGAAATCAACAATGAGCCAAATCAAGACTTGACAATTTGGTTCCACATAATACAAGAATTGCATAACACCTCGTAATTACTGACCTGAATGTGACTGACATGAACATGACAAATGGAGAAAGGATGTCCTGATTAACCCCCAGGGAGATCACAATGAGTGGATTGGAGCTCCACATGTCCACTCAGGTCACCATATAGCAAATCTCTATTTCCTGTATTGGTCGCAAAACCTCTCTAATTTCATGTTATATATCTTGTGCCCTTCTCTATATTTTAATTGTATATCTTTTCAAATACTTCTTGAAATTGTATTTGGATAATGTACATGTGAAAGTAGTTTTCTTAAGTAAGACAAAAATGCATCCCAAGTGGTGGTAAACATGGTAGCAAATGAGTTGGCTAGCGCTGATGCTTCATGGGTATGTGGACTTTCAGCTCTTCTGCACTGATGGTGTTTACAGCTGCTGGCTCGTCTGACGGCTCATGTTTCTTTTCCTGTCAGACTTTGCTGTTCTTAGTCATGATCAGCCATAAGTAATTGCTGACAAAGAGAAAGGATTTCTCTTTGAACAGATCAAACACAATGATAATTTATAATAAACCAGACAGAGACGTGGTATCATGGCTTTGCAGTCTGTTGATCACGTTACGACACTTTCACAAACGTGTCGGAGAACTATGGTGGCCTTCAGGGAACATAACAACTCAGTGGAACTCTTTGGTACAAAGAAATGGAGCCAACGCGGACGTTCTGAGTGCTGCAGTTCTTGGAATGGCCACTTGAGGATTGACTTGCTTCAAAAGCAAGTCAATCCCCATAGAGCCCCATGCTAAATCCTAACTTTACAGCAGTAACACACATGTTCACAGCCCAGTACAAAAACAATTTCAGTATTTACAACTAATTTGGTGGAATAAAGGGGAATTTTGATATAACTTAACGGTTAAACTTATATTAACCCTAGAACACTAACGCCCGGTGATTTTTACCCGAGCGATTGTGGTTTTGTTATTTTCATTGTGTTATTGTTTTGTCTGAGTTGTGTGAGTCCTTGTGTAGCTTCATGCTGCTCACTGACGTAATTGAAGGTGGGTGTGTCTTATTGAAGGTAGGCGTGTCTTATTGGTGGTGGGCGTATCTTATTGAAGGTAGGTGTGTCTTATTGAAGGTGGGCGTGTCTTATTGAAGGTAGGCGGGTCTTATTGAAGGTGGGCGTGTCTTATTGAAGGTGGGCGTGTCTCTCTGCTCTGGTGATTTTCACCAGACGTTAGTGATAGAGGGTGAAAACATTCCGGAGGGGTTTTAACATTGAAGGAGACTTTTCCTTCACAGAACAAGACTCACATGTCCCAGGAACGACCTGACCAAAGAACAAGTTCATAGCTCCTTTATTTATATTTTCAATCATGTTTTATTGACGATTCCCTAATTCTTCACCCGATTTTGAGCCTTTTTTTAGGGTGCCCCATGATACCTGTTTTTGGTTTTATGAGGAGGTCTATAGGGTAAAATAAAAGAAGAGTATTTCAACTTGCTTGTTGTCAGAGTTGTCGGATTTTAATATATTTTGATGAGAAGTATATTTTATCAGGTACATTATAATATGAAATATTATAATGTAGTTTATAATATAAATGAAATATTATAATGTACCCGACGTTAGTGATAGTGTGACTATCTTTAATGTTAGTGTTCTAGGGTTAAGGCTTAAAATGATGCTTAATTAAGGGTGTTGGCCGCTTTGAGACAGGCGGGTGCCATCACAGCTGCTTGCTGTCCACTTAGGTGTCACCTCTATGACCTTGAAGTTAATAGTTTAACCTCTCAGCCGTGTTGCAGGGGTTGGCACATTTTGGAGAATTTTTTCATGCATATAGCAGAAAAATATTAAGGCTGGATGTTCCGTTAAATATATAAGGTGGTGGAAATTAAGTTTCCTTTTGAGAAATCAACAGTACTTTGAGCAAGTTAGTCTTTGGACAATTTATTACAAGATAAGATAACAAAAGAATATAACGAGGTTACAAGTCATCACACATGAGCCATAGTACAGACAGGAGTCATGGCACATTCAGCTGAATGGTTCAGACTATTCCTCCTCCTACAGACGCTAGACCTCTGGGGTCTAGCGTCACGCCGGCGTGATATACATAGTTTAATTAAAAAATAAAATCATATCTCCGCAAAAATACGGCGCAGAAAAAAGAATCCGCTACTGTTAGAACCGCCAAACTCTGCAGTTTCCGGCCCCCTCCTCTGTGTGCTTCTGTGAGCCTGTAACAGAAGCTGACACTCCTTTCACCGTGATTAGTCAATTCAGGTGTCCGTCAAAAAAAAGTTGTGACTACCTATGAACACCCAGGAAATCCCTAAGAACCTCCCCACCCAGCTACGCTACAAAGGACCTAGGATACAATAACCTACACACCTGAGGTTTATATATACATGCTGTAGTTTACAGTCAGACAGAAGCTAGAGATCATGGAGAGAACACAGTTCACAACAGAGGAGGACGTTGAAGCAATTTTGTCCAGCAGCGATGAGGACGGAGGAGCGTCAGACAGGCCCTGAAGGCTTCGACTCCTGGAGAGGAATATGCTGAGAGAAGGGATCCACTGGAAGATGGGTACGTGTATTTACTAACTCAACTTTGTTTTAGCATATTTACGCTAGCACAGTGAGCACATTTAGCTGGTCCCGATCCCTTCGGTGGTTTCCCCCGGTGCCCGAGTCTGATTCTGAGACGGCTGTTGGAGAGCTAGCGCTTGCTACAGCGGGGACACCACCGGAGGTAGTATCAGCTTATTACCCGACTGCATCGTCAATATCACTTAGTACCAACTAGTGCTGAACTTCATTACGTGTTTGTAAGACGTAATGCTAACTATCGGTATGTGTTTACATTAGCAACGTGCTAACGCGCTAACATGCTAACGTACCGTTTAGCTTGTGCCCGGAGCTCTGTTACTGTTTTGGTGTGTAATCGTAACTTTCTTTCATTGAACTTAGTACTGACTAGTAGTCATTTATGTTACAGAGAGGACTCACAGCTGTCAGGGTCCAGTGGACAACATGCAGCTTCGCTACAGCCACCTGCACCTATGCTATCGACGTGGAAGACTGAAGGCCTGGACCCTGTTTACCAGGTATGCACACAGCTCAGCTACACATGTACACCTGTTGAACTGTTCAAACTACTAACTAGTAGTCATTTATTTTACAGAGAGGATGCACCACCACCAGCCCCTCTAGCACAGCCATCCCCACCAGCCCCGGTCTGTTTTCTATTTCTGAACATGTATATTGTGTAAATATGTTTTTATTCATGAATAATACATATTTTATTTGAAAACAAAACATGTTGTGATGGTAATTTTTCATTTGCACACACCCCATGAAGCTTTATCTGCAGAATGAAGTCATTTCTCAGTTCCATTTCTATCATTTTGGTGAAAGGTGTGACAGGCCACATTTCTGCTCAAAAAACGATAATATTCTTTTGGGTTTCAGACATTTATTTTCATGTTTCTAGCATGAATTCACATATTTCACTGCTTTTGTAAACCTAATAATACCTTTGGTAAACCAACTTCTGGCACCAAAACGTTTTGTCAACATGAGTAAAGGTATGTTTTCACAATTGTGCCTCATTATATAGATAGCTGAGATTGTTCTGCAATTTCAGATGTAACACATGGGTATGTATCTTATATGCAAGTGCCTTAAAAGGAGACTTTAAGAAATTATGTAAAATCGAGAAAAAGGCTAAGACTCTGAAGGGTTAACAGTGAAGCTGAAGCTTTAATAAACTCTCAGAAGGCCTCTCCTGCTCCCTGTGCTGTGCTCCATCTGTGTAAATAGCCAGAGGTAGAGATGCAAAGGAAAAAGAAGGGTCAATGTGTAGCTCAACAGGAGCAGAGGTCATGTTTAAATAACACACTTCGTCCCTCTGTCCCTCTCTGGTGTAGACATGATACGTCATGGTTAGACTTGTGTGAGGTAATGTAATTAAGGGAGGTTTTGGAGATACGGGTATTCACACATCTGACATATATATATATATATATATATATATATATATATATATATATATATATATATATATATATATATATATCAGAGTGCAGAGAATGTATTTTTCCCCTGACATATAACAGTATTGTTTTAATTCTAACATACAAAAAATATGGTACTGCCACGGAAGTCTATTTCCCGTTCCTAAAGAAGTGTTATTAAGGAAAGGAAGGCCTCGGGCCTGTGGTTGCAGTCTACTCCTGGTGGTGCCTCTGTCTTTGTTGTGCTGGATATTGGTGCTGATGTTTCAGCAGGCCGGCCCACTACAGGCAGCAGCCTGGGCTTCTCTTTGTTGATCCAGTTTCCTCAGCAGTGAACTCTTTGTCATACAAACCAGCTTTGTTGATACGGGAGGCTTTTGGCACTAATCATTCCTTCTCTTCAATCATGTGCTTTGTGCTTTCTCTCCCACAGGTTTCAATGGACCGTGGTTATATCTGGTCCTGCCTGACATCCATTGCTATTATTATTATTAGTTGCATTGCTATCTACTATTGCCGATACCATTACTGCTTTTATTATCATTATTATTCTACTATATCCACTGCTGCTATTATTAGTTGTAGTTGTAATCATCATTATTCTGCCTACTACTCATTATATGAATCATTTCTGTCATATTCATGTAATGTGTTGTAACTCTGTTACTATTCATTCTGGTCACATGACATCTATTGCTTCTGTCCATCCGGGGAGAGGGATCCTCCTCTGTTGCTCTCCTGAAGGTTTCTTCCCCTTTTTTCCCTGTGAAAGGGTTTTTACTATCTTTATTTGCGGAGTTTTTCCTGATCCGATGTGAGGTATATGTATCAACACTATATATATATATACAATAAATATCTACATGATTTCAACAACCCAAAGATATCAATAATAATTTACAGATATTTACAAACCCTACAAATAGAATAAATTATCGACACATAATTTATCTAAATTAACAAAACATTTCACTTCACTTCCCCCCGACCCGCTTCCTGTGGTTGGTACTTTCCGGAAATATATATATATATATGCTTGACAAGAAAATGGCTATTTACTATTTGGGGCAGTTCCAATATTTATGAATGTAACTTCATCATAAATATTACTGTTCCAGTTGTTAATATTCTTGTGCATTTTTGCCAGAATAAATGCTAAAATGAAAAAGGTATAACTCAGTTTATCCACTATAAACTAATACATATCAATAGAAGAAATGGAGAAATGGAGTATGACCCTTTTCCTCTGCCGCCTCATTTTGTTCATATTCTTCAGCATCAATAACTCAAATTAAAAGGAACATTATTTATTATTTAGTATAGGTTCTGCCACGGGAACGTTCCAACCCTTCCCCTCCATCCAGCAGCACATATCATGTCATGTCCATATTTCCCGGCACAGATTGTGTCCCACTCAGCTGTACGATGAATGTCGGTAATAAGTGCAGATCTAATATGCAGCCTGGCGTCCTCGTGATAAGGGGTCTCCCCATGGAAGACCTATCAGGGAAATCAGAACAATGACTTTGGGATCCTGCCCACATTAAGTCATCTTTGCCAATCCCATCCTGACCTAAACCCGCTTCTGCCCAAACAGAATTTCTGCTATAATCAAAAGCGGAATGGAAAAAGGACCTTGCATGCCTCTGGGATATTTTTCCATTAACCATTTTGACACATGACTGACTGTGGGGGATTATTGGTTTTTGAAGAACTATTAACAGCTGTACATTTGCATTTTAATACAGTTCTCCTCAACTTACTAATGCAATTTGCTTCTCAGCTTTGTTGCCACCCCATTCCTTCAGCATTTCAGACTAACCGCAAAAAGCCTCCAGCTTTAATCATTTTAATTGCCATAAAATCATTTTTCTTATTAATCACTTCTGAATCTTCGTAATTAAGACACCGGCCATTACAACTTTTCTCCAAACTGTTGCTCGTCACTTCATGCAAGCTTTTGTATGATCCACATTCAACTCTTAGTGGGAATGAAAGATTTTCTTGGGTCAGACAAGATATTTACTTCAGTTTGTTTTTCTATATGTTTTGTTTTTGATTTTAAAGAAATATAACCAATATAATGAGAAAACCATGTATACATTAATTAAAATGTCCAATTTCTCTTTTTGCTTGTTGGATTAGTAGGTGAAAAGGTTCTTTTAAGTTGTTTGATAAAGGTTCGTGAAGGTCTCTTTAGCACAGTGAAAAAGCTCCACTGTATTTCAGAAGTCTTCTCCAGAGAGACGAGCTATCGTCACATCTGTTTCCCTCTGCATCCGTCATATTTGTTCTCAGCAGGAGCTTGTCCGCTTTCTTTCTTTAGCAGAACACATTAATCACTGAACAAGAACATGACGCGGGACAATTTGCATGACATTTTCAAAGGGCAAAAGTAAACTGAAGGTGTCCTTTTTATTTCTACTTTCTGGCATTTTGTGAATTGTAAGAACATTTAGTACCAACAAATAATTTGATAAAAACAAGTCTGGAAGCAGCAGTTAACTTTCAATGGTGACCTAGAAAAAGGATAGTTTTTTTAAAGCTTGGGCCCAGTTCCAATGTCAACCCTGAGCACATGTGATCGGTGTAAAAGGACAACTTTCGCCTATCACACCTCTGCCCAATGCATATTTCATCTGTCCCCATTTATTTAAAATGAAACCCATTTGATAGAAAAATATGAGTATTCTTGTCCTGTTGAAGTGAAATCTCTGGTTTTGGCTGAAGGTCAGGGTTCTCCGTCTGTCAACTTTGACCATGAATTGTGTGAATGAAAGTGCAAGGTCAACAAATACAAACATTCATGCACTGTGTTTTAAAGAGGTATGTCTGGTAGATTTCATTGGATGGAAGACTAATATTTGCCAGAAATGTAATGTGTTTTAATAAGAGTATACTCCCATGAAAATAAGAATAAGAAGTTGTGTTTTCATTAGCTGAGCCCTTTATATCTACATAGGGAGCAGGTCCACTTCACAGAGTCAGCCGTCATGTTTCTACAGAAGCCAGAAAGAACAAACCAAACACGGGCCTTTTGTCTTTTTTTCGTTAGTTTTGCAGCCACTGTAGTTCTCCTACAGACTTGATAAAGGAGGTGTGAGGGGATTCACTTTGTTGTAACCTGCTAGTTTCCACTTAATCTGACATACTGCTTGTTTAAAACTATACATTATAGCGGGGAAAACACATCTTTTGCTGCTTTGCCATGTGTCTGTGGGAGTTAACTTGGTGGCAAACAGTAAATTGCAAATGCTTTAGTTATTTGCAAGTTTGGTACCAATAAACCACCCTTCATAAAGGGTTTATGACTTGTAAAAGATGTATTAATGTTAATACATCCTTTACAGAGGCTTCATAGATAAGTGGTAAGCCATAGTATAACTGGACAAGAGTTGCACATTAGGACTCTGTCAATGGCTCGACCCCCATTTGAAACGTCATGAAACTGCTCAGACGTAGAGGCTTGACCACACACCCTTGTTTAACTCTGTTTTCTGAGAAGCGACTGGCTCTTTTGTCGCTCTGCTACATGATCCCCGATGTTCGCCAGCTCGTCTTTAACTTAGTCTTTCTGCTGTGCTGAAAGCTGCTGGACACAACCGTGATGAGAGTAGTTGTGGGCTTAAAAGTCCATGAACCTGTTCTGATGGAACGTAAACTCAGATATACATGCAGTTAATGTGACATTGGCTACTGTACTGTCTTTAATTACTATTATTGTGTAGCATTGTATGCACTTTTCACGAAATCTCAGCCTATATTTTGGGGATATTGACTGGAATATAATGGGTGCTTTGAACATCAAGTTGTACATGGCTGGAAAGACAAGGGGACTATCGCTGACAACCTTTAAGTACCTATTATGTTTTGACATAATCATTATACATACCATATGATAGCCATATAATAGGGGCATATCAGTGTGAATCACCTGAATTAATGCATCTTGACAAACTTTATCAAACTTATTATCCCCTCCCACTCCCATTCCCAAATTCCATTAGACCTACATCAGTGAGTCTCAAATGACAGAGATAAAGGTTACCCTCATATTTAATGATACACATTTCCCAAAGGACTCAAGAGGGCTTCCAAGACAGCAATAAGGGCCTCTCAATGGGTGTTTGTTATCTTCATTAAAAGTTCAATCACACTATGGAAAACAACTTCATTAATACTGATGGTTTGAAAGAGCACAGCCTCAGGGCTTTGGAAAATGTTTTATGAAACATGTAATATTTTAATCTGGGAGAATGAATTACCTGCTGAAGAACACACCCCTCTTTGCCACATCCCTTACCCGACTTATCTTTTTGACCTCCTCTCTCCGCCTCTTTCTTCTTTATTTCAGCACACTTCCTGCCATAACTAAGGCAAACTGCTCCTCTTTATAAACTTTCTGGCTGATGAACTTGGAAGCAGAAGTATCCGGCTCTGTTGGCGGGGGGTTAATAGAGTCGGATGCAGGGCAGGTCAGTTCCTCCACACATCACTATGACCTCGGGGGTCAGGCTTAAGTGTTTGGTAATAGGGGGATTATACACATGTGCTATGGAGATACTTAAGAAAGAGGGAAGTTTTTTCTTACTTGTAGTGAAATACCATTAAATTAAAACTGAGTTTATTATCTGCTAAACCCATAAAAAGATAAATGATGCTGCACTCACACTCTGCCGGCAACAGAAGTGACATTTAAATACAACACCAGCACTGGCTACAATTTAAATCTGTGACATGGATCAGTTTTAGTATCAGTGGATCACTGTCAAATTAATGGTTATACCTTGCATAATTTCTATAAATTATTGAGACGATTATTACCCTTCATATCAAGCTAGTGATACCATATGAATGTGGTATTAAGACCACATTTCCCTTCAAAATCTCAAATCAAAGTCTCACAACATATTATAAGGTCATATAAGAACAATCCAGTATGTGAACTGTATCTGTGAATCCAGCACAATCTCAAATGGATCCTCACCGGACACCAAGCTGCATCCAAACATTTAGTTGCATTTGTTTGCATGATCAACCACTGTGGTCAAATGGCAGAAGAATGGCACTTCGTCGCGGGGGGGGGGGGGGGGGGGGGGGGGGGGGGGTAGCAGTAGCGTGTAGCGTGTAGCATGCCGTGAACTTACATTTACGTTGAGATCGGTCGACCAATGACAGTTCTCTCTACAGTCAGAGCTTGCGCAAGAAGGTGGAACTTGCGGGAGATACCATTTCCAAAACTTGTAAGGGGGTAATAACTATTTTCCCGGACGTAGCAAAATCCCGGACGTTTTTGGAATCCCTGCCGGACGCTTTTTTTAGGTCTCGAAAAGAGGACATGTCCGGGAAAAAGAGGACGTCTGGTCACCCTAAGATATGTATGTACACTGCAACATGGCATGTTGGTGGAGGAATCAAATGCAAGAAGGTAATTCATCAATTTAATGTGCATGGGAATTTTAAGTTTTGATATTGTGCGAAATATGCTTATTTGCTTTCTAGCAGCGAGTAAGAGTTAACATACCTTTGTGTAGCATAAAGGGCATACAAACTGGAATCAGCTATAGTCTGGCTCAATCTGAAACAGAATTTCACTGTAATCGTACCTAAAATTCTCAAAGCATCTCAAGCATGGAAGAAAATACTTCAGATGGAAAGCAGATAAGAAAAGTACCATTGTTTACATAGCTGTACCATCGCTATTTGCTGCTTTATGGTATGACAACACCGAACCATGCCCTGTAAACATATATTTTTTGAGAGAAACTAGATAAAAGTAATTGTACATTATTTCAGTTAAAATGTACAGTTCAAGTTCAGCTCATAAGTACAGTGTGAATATTTTTAAACATGATTTACTTTGAGGTCAAATTAAGTGTTGATTGTGGCAGACATTGGATTTTTTATTTACATCCAAAACAGTTGAACGGTGTAGGAACTACAACACATGTATAAGTGGCCACCCCGTTTTTAAGGGACCAAAAGTAATTGGACAAATTAATATAATCATAAATCTAATTGTCACTTTTAATACTTTGTTGAAAATCCTTTGCAGTCAATGACAGCCTGAAGTCTGGATTCCATAGACATCACCAGACGCTGGGTTTCGTCCCTGGTGATGCTCTGCCAGGCCTCTACTGCAACGTCTTCAGTTCCTGCTGCTTCTTGGGGCATTTTCCCTTCAGTTTGGTCTGCAGCAAGTGAAATGCATGCTCAATTGGATTCAGGTCAGGTGCAATTGCCATTGCAGAACATTCCACTTCTTTGCCTTAAAAAACTCCATTGTTGTGGTGTACAGAGCCAAAATAATGAAAAATGTGTCAATGTCCAAATATTTATGGACCTGACTGTATTATAGAGAATGGCTAGAATATTCCATTTTATTTATTTTTTGCCATGTATTTGGCAAACATCTACTTGTAATATGTTCATCACTGTGTCTATTGGGAGAAGTATTGTTCCATTAAGATTTAAATAAGGGTACACTATCTCAACAACTTACTTTTTCTCTCTTTTAGACATGACTGGTGAAACACGTTGAAACAATATTATCTTGTTATATTATTTTGAGATATTGGCAGGAGTTTCATCACCGCATATTTGTGTGTATAGGCCCTTACTGCATTCGATCAAAGACTCTCCTCACATGTGGTTAAATTAAATAAATGGTGCAGTGTTTTGACTCATAGAGCGCAATATGTTGCTCCAAGAAAAGCAAAGATTTGTCAACAGATCAAAGCAGAGAGATCTTCCTTCTTCCTTGTTGTCTTCTGCTCCTTTTGTTTCATGTTGATGGGGTTATCAATTACAGACAATAAAAGGGAATTTGATGGGTGGGAAGCCTGGGTGAAAAGGGTAAAAGAGCTATTTGGATTTCTAGAGCCACTCTTCAGGCTTTCAATAACAGGATTAATGTAGCCCCTGGTGCTCTGTTCCGGTTGGAAAAGGATCAATCGGAAAAAGGAAAAAGCGTATTAAAAGGATTATAGATTAGCAATTAGATGTCTTCTGACTGGGGGTTAGGAAGTGCGTTCACACAGTATTTTGAGTCATAAGGTGAGTTGCCTGACGGCAGGCACTGTGGTCCACTTCATCCCTCACACGGTATCTTCTCTACTTTGACACCCAGAGGTGCATCCGAGTCCTTTGACTGCATGCTGCTCACAGTTCACAAGATATTATGTCTTTGCTTTTTGTCCCATGTGTAGAACTATACCTTTACATTGCTGTGCCTTTGTCTTATCTGGCAACCTTTTCATGACAAAGTCACATCATTGAAAATGTCATAATTGTTTTCATTACAGAGGTTAAATGGTTTCTACAAAAAGACCAATAAACGGTCAATATTCTCAAATGTTTGTGACAGGGTGGCTCTTTATCCTGACAGTTAGACCGCAGATATTAGACAGTAATAACATGAATTTTTCTTCCTTTATTAGTTTGTTAAATCATATTTAAAGCGCCCCCTTTCTCTGACTGCAGTTTTGAGTTGCTGTTGGTATACGCTCTTTTCAAGTATGAGAACAACCCATCACCTGGAGCTTTCCATGACCCGTAAGTCTTAGAATAAGGTCGGAGTCGGTGAGATCCACCGAGCTGTGTGCCCTTCATAATATTATGAAGGGTGTCTGATGTTCCGACTTTTGTGGAATTTCCACAACAAGTATAAAGCAGAAGTAGTGGTTATTTCCATGGTGAATGGCGGAAATGGTAACTGTTTTTACGGAGATAAGACACAGAGATAAGCCACACCCCCTTTCTGGCGCGAATGACGCGAATAAACCACATATAATCGAGCGAGTAAACTCATACGAGTAAAGCGTTGCCAAAATTCGCTTCGCTTTTGGTGTGAACATAGCATAAAACATAGCATAAATGGTGAGTTGTGCGTTATTATCAGACAGGCCATGACAAAACATATGTGGGAATTAGACCGGACTGGTATCAACCACATATATCTTATTTAACCCACAAAACATCACAGCATGTTTTAAGCAGCATCACTGCCTAAAAAACATGGAGAAGTGTACTTTTTACCATCATCAGGTCAAAGTGTTTATTGTCATTTTTAATAGCTTTAATAGCTGTTATATTTTTGAGTAAAATGGAACTCGCTAAATGGAACATATTTTTCGACGATAAAAAAACTAGGGCTAACGATTCTAACATTCATTTAGCTCTAGCTGTTGATGATCATTCATGGCTGTAAAGCCATCGTCAGAGAAGCTTCATTTGATTTTTTTCCACAGTTCTTCAGCTACAGATCCATGTGCTCCTCATATAGAACACAATAAGAAAGATCCTTCAGGAAGTGATGTGTGACAGGCTTCACATGGCATCAGCCGTGTCTGCCATCACTGTGAGCCATGTGCATCATTTGTTATGTCCAAGGTGACTTTGTAGGGTCAACACGGGCAGATAGGGATCCTGGAGAACAAGGGATATTTCTACAGCTTCACTTACATCAAATACAATTCATAAGACCACACATCATCTGTTTTATTATTAAATAACAATTTTCAAAATAAAAGTCACCAAGGTTAGGACAACTTTGATCCTGTGTGGATGCAATTCAACCATAGCAAGGGGAACTTGTTATTTTGCTTTGGTTGGACATCTTTATGTGAATTTTGATGGGAAAATATTTCACATGACGATGAGCAAACGTCTCTTCAACGTTATACACTAATTGGTTGACTGAGCATCCGTTTTTTTTTACAGCTATTTATCTGTCAAGTGTCTTACTAGGTTCTTTATTCTTTCTTGCACAAATTCATCTCATTCAAGCACAAACCACTCATCACCGATCCAGTGCGCCACAAGTAGATCCAGGGGACTGGCCGTCTGCCCTCACAGATGTTGACAGGATGGAAATGATATCCAGAGGGCCATTTCGCAACATTATTCTCATTTACAAATATTTCTTCAATTTCATTTTCTTGAAAAAAAATCGGGTCATTATTTATTGTTTTTATATTGTGCTTAATTTGTTATATAGTGCAGTGCTCGTTTGGAATGTGTTCGGTTGAATGTTTCTAGAGATGCCCGAAGGACAAACACACACTAATATACAGACAGATATTACTTGTTTTATAGTCAAATAAAATAAACCCAGAGAGCTGCTTTCCTCCAGCAGAGCTGACATGCAACACAACTGAGAAGAGGTAATATCACCACCAGTATCATAAGCGGTAGTGTAAAGTCACAAAGTGCAAACTATTGCAATCTATTGGTTTCCTGACATGGACACGCATTGTCTTTTTTTTTTATACTCAGGACAAAAATAATGCCAATGGGAAGTCAATTAGGATCCTTTTTCCTGGTGGACACACACATTAAATGCATCCACGAGACGAAGCAACAGCCGGAGCAAATTATGTATTCAATATTAAAAAAGACCACTCATGGTGGGCAGGAGGGGAGGTTTATGGGGACAACCAACAGTCTGGTGTCGACACCGCCTTGTGGTTTCATGGTCACCTAGTCATAACTACAATGTTATTTTAAGCCCTACCATGAACTTTTTCCAAAATCTAGAATAGTGCTTTTGTTGCATAAACCTAACTTTATTTTTAAAGGTAATGTTGTTCCTGTAGATTGCATATTATGACTAATTCACAAACTGCCATGTTGAATATACGTCGCCATCAGAAAGTTTGAGAAGACTCATCTTTGGCTGATGGACTGGGCCAATCTAAAAAGCCCCTCCCTTTTTAAACAGATCCAAATTTTGGATGAATCTGATTGGCATATTCATTTTGATCATGAACAGGAGGAACTGTGAGTGATCCAGCTCACCTGGGCCTGTCTGGCCGTCCTTGTTTTGCTTCAGTGCAATGGAGACATGCTTATATAAACTGAGGCGGCAGCTGTCAGCAAGACATCCTAAGTGTTTTGAAGGTCTTCAGCATTACTACATTCTCTTTATTTCACAAATACTGTATTATTTTTTTAATAACTGGCACAAGGTTTTAGGCTCCATAAAAGGGCTCGCCATCTCAAAGGGCCCAGTTGAATTTCAGTCCCAGTAGGTCCCTGGTTATACACCCCTGTTCTAATCCAAGTAGAGTAATTATGCTTTGTCATGTGCTTTTTTTGGTCTAAAGTGTGTGAGATAGAGTGCGTGTGCATTTCATCCCCTCCTTTCCTATCTCCCTAAACTCTCTGGCAGGTAGTTCTGACCAGATGGCAGACCAGTGCTTAGCCAGCGCCAAAGAAACCCCTCAGCAGTTTAACATTAAACACATGGGGGTCTACGGTTTCTATGTTTTCTGGTTGGGCGTTTCCATGAACCTGCAGTTTTACAGTATCAGACACTTATTTACTGTACAGATTCTGAGGAATTCTCGCAGCAGAAAGGTGAAAGACCAGCAACACATTCAAATGTAGGGAGTCTACCACCACTTAAAATGTTGGGTTATTGATTTGTTTATATAAACCAACATTTTAAGAGGTATATACTGTATATATATATATATATATAATGAGCTTATTGCCCCAGCACTGGCAGCAAGACTTGAGGAACATTAGTGGCATCTTGTTGAGACCTCACAGAATTTAGAGCGAGCTCTGGCCCTTTTTTGGAGAGGGCCCGTGGGCTTACAGCCCTCCAGTCTGCCGTACATGTGCATCTGACTCACCTCGACATTTGGATACAAGCGTCGGAGTAGACTCGGTCTTGTTGAAATCCACATTCAGCTGCAGATGGTTCAATCTGCACCACCTTTCAAAGTCATCCACCAGGCCCTGTTGGCTACTAATACAACCCAGAATGCCTCTATAGGTTTGTTCTCCCAGAATGCCTTTCTGGCTAAAAGGAGAATTGAGCCAGGAACTAGACTGTGTCCAATCTCTATTGATTTCTGGCCTCCGCTGCCCTGTGTCCTAGTATTGGTGTAAATGCACAGTGTGGGAATGTCTAGAAACAAATGGACTCCTTCATTGGTTGTGACAGCTCTGCAGGATTTGACGGACAGGAACTAATTTTTCCATCATACGCAAATAAAAACAAAATAAAGAAAGCGAATAAGTGGCTTATTAGAGGCAGGTGTTGAGCAAACCCTATAAATGTAAATATCAGTTAGCCTGGTTCATTTCCATCATGATAGAAACATATCTGGTATATTCTAAATATGGAATTTCTTTGTGAAATGTTTTACCTTTAGGCTTTTTTCAGCACTTGACATAATGCATTTTGTTACATTTATAAATGCAACACTCAGTCACGCAAAAAAACATGTAATGCACTATTGTCTGTTTTTCAAAATAATCTACTTCTATAATAATAACTTGTCTGTCCTTCAGTAATATGATGTGTTTGTCTACTTTTAAGACTATGGTTCCGAAAGAAGGACCACTAAATTAGATTATGGACCCCCATTTAAAACATGTGTCACATTGGTGACACACTTTAATTGCTAAATAGGCATCTTAGTTGCTTTGAAGAGCATGAATTTAATTAGTGCAGGTATTTTACTGGCGGTAACATTATTATTGTTATGAAGTCATATCAAATCATACAATGGGGAAATGCATCTTACATTGTGGCTTACTCACAGTCACACCAATGAAATACACTGGTTCTATACTGGTTTGTTTGCTCCACGTTGGTCATCTGCTTTGGTTGACTCAATGGAAGTGCATAAGTGTTCTGTTGAATAGTGGACTGCAAATGCATATGTTTGACTCATTCTGCAGAGCCCTGTAGCCCCGTCCCCGCTGCTAAAGGAGCACTGTTCGCTTATTCAGTCAAAGTTTATTAATATTGAACATTGCCCCAAATTCGACAAAGCACTCTCTTGGTTCCCAAGCAATACACCCGCCAAGTGTGAAGTAGATTGGATGAACGGTTCTCAAGATATGCGGAAGAAACGTCGATAGACAAAGATTCCTTGTTTTATGGTTAGATGGACCAAGAATATAAAAGTAATTTAACACATTGTGCTTGATATTGGTCTTAGATCCTCTGAACAGTTGAATGTGCTGTTCAGGAGGAGTTCAGGCTATTGCTGTCAATAAAAATGAAAGACTCTTTTTAAATCCTTGGTTGGTGTTCATATTTTGTAGTTTGGGGGTCTGGTTTTAGGTTTTTTAATTCTACACAATCAAACAATGTTATGTTAAAATACTCGTCATCCCTAATACGAGCAATATAAACAGCATATAAGGTTAATATTAGCCCTTTACCTTTGTTAGATCACATTTAAGAATTAAGGTGCTTCTTGTTTGTTTTTTAATACAATGTAATAAAATATATGGTATATACTGCCTATAGGAGCAGCAGCGCCTAAATGGCATCAGCTGCTCATTAATGGTGACATTAGGCCCAGGGTTGTAAAACAGGGGGAGGCGGTGCACCCGCTTTTCCCACACCGTCCTGATTCAATTCAATTCAATTCAGTTTGTATCACAAATACAAGTTTGCCTCGGAGGGCTTTACTTGTTGTGTACACATAACATCCCTGTCCCGGGACCTCACATCGGATCAGGAAAAACTCCCCAAATAAAGATAGTAAAAACCCTTTAACAGGGGAAAGGGGAAGAACCCTTCAGGAGAGCAACAGAGGAGGATCCCTCTCCCCGGATGGACAGAAGCAATAGATGTCATGTGACCAGAATGAATAACGTAACATAGTTACAGCACATTACATGAATATGACAGAAATTATTCATATAATGAGTAGTAGGCATGGTCCATGATCCAGATAACCACGATCCATGAAGCAGAAGGAGGTAGAGAGGAGGGGGCGCATCAGCAGGGCCATGGCAGCAGACAGGACCGGTTCTAGGCCAGTTCCATCAGCAGGGCCATGGCAGCAGGCAGGATCGGTTCCAGGCAGCCACGATCCATGGCAGGGGGGAGAACCGGGGGCAGGACCGGTTCCAGGCAGCCATAGTTAGTAATGTGCATTGAAGAGACAATAGTTTATCCAGAAGGAGAGAAAGAAGAGGAGAGGAGGAGAGGAGGAGGAGCGAAAGAGGAAGAGAAGAGGAGCTCAGTGTATCCTAAGATGTCCCCCAGCAGTCTAAGCCTATAGCAGCATATCTAGGGGCTGGACCAGATGGCAAGTCTCTCTGCCGTCGAGCTGCTCTGTCGTCTCGGTTATCAAAGCGGATAATCCTGGAAATTATGTGGAAGTTTTCCAGAGACATTGTTGCACGGAAAAGTTCTCTGCCAGTTTTTCCAACCCACAGTGATTCCGTGGATTCCCGTTTGGACCTGAAAACTCCAGCAAGGATAAGAACCCCAAAGTAGGCATGTAAATGGATTGGGTCCATCTCCTTCCTCTTCTTTCCAAAAACAGACCTTCCTGCTAAATTAGTGCAATGCACAATAATGTTCTGGACGATGAAAAGCTCAAAAGAAGACTTGATGTCCTGCACATGAGTAACTGCCATCCGTGTTGGCCCTGGTTGCATCTGTATCACATTGACAGCCATCCAGGGGGGCATTTCTTGGGCAAGAAGACCATTCAATTTCAAAAATGTTAACATACATATTTCTTCACTACATACACACTTTCTTCACACTAGCTGATGACGGGCTCCTTCTGGGCCTGGAGCTGGCTGTCGTCATTTCTAAAAGAAGACTATCTGTATGTATGTATCGTTTGTGTGACCGTGTTCTATTGTAATAGTCTTTATTTGAATTGAATGTATTACCATTTACAGCTTTGTGAAGCACTTTGTAACATGTTTTAAAAGACTCATAAACAAAGTTTGACTGTTACTGATATGAAAAGATGAACATTATGTCTGCTAATGCTGGCTCATAGACCATTGTTTGTTTTCTGTCATTAATAACAGGGTTTTATTATTGTTGCCGTTTGGATTCTCTATCCACACAGCTCCATTTCAATGAGGCTACATGATTAAACACAGAATAAATGATAATTATATGTAAGTATCATGCTGACATAGTGTCATAGACATCCTCAGCCTCTGTGCACAGCAGCCTGTTTGTGTTCAGAAACCCATCTTTCAATGGGCCTCGTGTTTTTTTTTTTGCTTGAGCACATTATTCATCATTTGAAAAGCCAATCATGCTTGAACAACCAAAACAAAACTATTAGGCTGTTCAGCAGCTTGGAGTGTGTTGAAGGTTCTGTCCTGTTTTTACACTCAGACACTCTACACATACAACACTTGTGTAGGATAATGGTCATGAGAGAGTGGGTTTGAATACATTTGATTATTGCTCCGTCTGTATCAGCCTTTGCTGATATAGTAATGGGTTTACCTGGCCAGAGCAAACACCTTTCCCAGAGCCCATATTCACCAAAGGGCCCCATTAAGGAGCCCCTAAGAAACGTGTTTTATTTTCTGTGGGGTCCTTTCTATAATAACAATTATAATAATAATCCAAGCCTGTCATTGGCAAAACCTTTTGTGGACATGCATTAACGGTGAGGAGTCCATCTCAATACTGGACCACTTCCTCATTATGTTCTCCCCATCAGTGATTTAGACACAAACACATGGTAGAGCGGTGGAAACATACCCCATAAAGGTTAATGTGATAGCTGACATGAACTCCTGCAGGCTCGGTTTCTCCCCGACTCCTCTCCTCCTGCTGAGTCTGACACATCGTTTCATTTCCACAGTTTTTTTTTCGTGCAATTCATTTGCACGTCAATATATGATCAGTCGTTTTTGTCAGTCAGCTACTTTCACACAGAACACGAATATTATGCAGTAAAAAAAGCAACTTAATATTGTTTCAGGACTAGGTCTGTTTTCCTGAGCTTTCACATTGAAGGCATCGTCCAATCACGTTGTGCGGAACTGGCATATTACAAACATACACTATAGTACAACAACTTGGAGGCTCCTTGGTCCGACACCAAGAAGGCTGAATGTAGTTTTCATTTCAACCAGGACAAAGGCGTCAGGGACCAGGTCCAGTCTTTTCATTCTTTCCTTTCAGAATAAAAGCCTGAACATGTTCACTGCTTAACTGTTTACCAGAGGAAACTCAAATTCATTCAGAGCATTTCACTAAAAAGAAACTCAATGAAATAGCTTACAGTAGTTTAGGCTGTGCAACAATGGAGCTCAGACGGAGAGCCAGACGCTGCTCTGGGTCTTTAGGATCCCGCTGGTTGGTCCTCTATTGAAAAAGAGTTGCAACTGTCACACATTTGCATCGTTGTTGGTATGAATAGTTATGATGCAACATATTTGTAGGTCAGAATGTTGCATTTTGGTGTTGTTTATTTGCCCCTCCCCGGCCGTCTAAAGGCTTTCAAAGTTAAAGCCATGAGTAAACCCCTCCCTGGTGTACAGCTGCTCCAGGATGTGAGGGACAGGAGGGCGGAATCAACTGCAGAAAGCCAATCTCAAATAGGATCTCCATCAATCAGATGGAATGCTTTGGTGTGACTCTCCATGAGAGCAGATAGATATGTATCAAGAGGAGAATTGATATCCACTCTGCTGTCCCCTCCTGTGACAGGCTCATCCCACAGCAGACACCAGGCCTCCCCTTCATATGGACCTGTCAGGGGGCACATGCTAACTAAAGACACAGCACACACTTAACCAAACAGTAGAATGACTTGGTAACGATCCAATCGGGTCAGGTCAGTGTACTCAGTCTATTAGTTTTGCTTGGGGTTTTGTATTTGCATTATTCATCTTATTTCTAATACACTTTTTTTCCTGACAGATTTCACATGCAATGGGCTCTAAGGCAGTGAAGAGACTATCCGAACATGATGTAACCCCTGACGATGTATGAATATGATCTACTCTTGATGGGCAGGTGGACCCTTAGCTCCTCCCATCAGTGTATGAATGGGTGTGAATGGGTGAATGATGAGATGAAGTGTTAAAGCGCTTTGAGTGGTCGGAAGACTAGAAAATATCTATACATGTACAGTCCATTTACCTCTGTTATGAGGTTTGTGGACAACGCCACCATCATCGGCCAATAACTCCATAAAGAGAGAAAAGTATCAGTCTTGCAGAATGCTGCTCAGAGAACGATCTACTGCTCAACTTAAACTCATTGTTGATTTTTTACTCTTTAATATGACATTTTTTCATTTAGCCCGGCGCTGTTTGTTGCGTGTAGCGGGTGATTGTAGGCGCAGCGCTGTCTAGATTACTGAGACGGAGCGGAGGATGACGATGGACCGACTGCCTGCTCACTTTTCATTGTCGTAAATGAGTCAACAAAAGAGAGCGAGAAAGAACTGCAAGCTGCAAACAGCTGTTTCTAAACTCCTCCCGCAGCTGATTTGACAGAGAATCCCTCATATTCAAGATATGCTTAGCGCTCTTCTACTGTTACGTTCTTATGTCAGTGCTGCGATTAATAAATGTTTCCTTCGATAAATAAAAAACAAAAGCCCTTTGTTGTTGTTATTTAGCTTTTCTGAGGCTTTTGCCAAGATGCTGCTTAATGCTCTGCAATTTAGGATAGTGATTTATTCACGTACACTAAGGAGATTGATTGAAAACACATTCATGATTTTCACATTTTCATTTACTATTATTTATCGGGTGATATTTATACTAAAATAGATGATTGATTGGGAGAAACAATATAGTCTGAATGGAATGACCCTTTGTGTCATGGCCATATTTTCCTGCCACTGTGACAATCCGGCAGTCGAATCCGGCTCCTTAGATTGAATCGTTGAATAGTTGACTATTCAGGTTCACTCGTACCTATTTTAATATAAAATTGTAATTCTATGCAAGTTGTCATCACTACATTGCATTTATTGTTATTACCTTAGTTTGGATTGGAGTGTTAGTGTCCCATAGTCCAAGCGTGGAGCTTACCAGGGGCATAAATTATAAAGTAATTGGAATGCTGCAAATATGTGAAATGATTCAGTGGGAAATGTCTAAGGTGATTACACTCAACGAGTTCAAAGCACTTATCTCAGGACCATTAAAACAGCCATTACAGCTCCACAGATGACACCTTAAGGTGTTGGGAAAAAAAGACTGGAGAGCGGGGGTAAGGCGTGTGGATGTGTGTGCATTAAGTGTGGAGCGTGGTGGGTGGTGGAACAGAGCATGCACTGAACAGCATGTTTAAAGACGTATTAAATTACTTTGCTTGTTAGCTCTCTTAAATGGCCATAAGTGAATTTTTAAAGACTTTTGTTCAATGATGTGAGCAAAACCCTGGCGACAGTTGTGTCAGACGTTGGTGATAATAATAACCGAGATTAAAATGTGTTGTGCGTTCCTCTGATGTTCTATTTTGTCAGAACATAATGACAAACAAACTGTTTATGTGACTAATGAGTAATGCTTGGAACTTTATCTGACTATCTACAGCCATGCTAGCAGCACTGTAGGTTGTTTTCTTCTGTGAAAGGGTTTTTCTATTTCTTTGGGGGAGTTTTTCCTGATCTGATGTGAGGTCCCGGGAAAGGGATGTTGTATGTGTATAGATTGTAAAGCCAAAGTCAGAAGGTCGCCATAAATATAGCAAATCATCCTGAATGGAAGCTGAATCCTGCAGTTAATTTCATGTCAATCTATTCAATTTTCAACGTTTTGATGTGACTGAAAGAGCGCAACAAAATATTCCAATATAGAATGATAATGTGACTGACTAAAAATATATAATTATTAAAAAGATTGAATATTAGTGATTTAATTCAGTCCCAGGGGTCCTTGAAAATAAAAGATGTGCGTTTACTACTTCCTGTTTACATATTTGATTGTCTACTTAGTGATATTGTTCATATGTACATTTATTAATTAGTCTTACTCTATTATTCTCTTTCATTTATTGAGATCCTTTTGTTAACTTAGCTGCTTATGTGTTTGTTTATGATAATTCCCTGATTATATTGATATAATGTACAATTTAGAGAAATTAGTTGGGAAGAAAAGATAATTAGAGTTTATCTAAAAAATAATAATCATGGATTCAGTCATTGAGTCCCAAGAGTTCAAAATGAGAGGTTTCTGACTCTTTTGTCCAATAGTAGGTCTCCTCAGTCAGCCAAGGTCCAGTAATGTGGTCTTGACAAGTTCCTAGTCTGCATAATCACATAATCACACCTGTCATAGCAGACGAAGGGGAGACCATGAAGAATTTCCTCCGGAGTCATTGTCATTGTGTGGAGCCTTGTACTTAACCCTGTCACCTGCAATTAATGTCAATGGAAAAGTGTAACCCAGCTGACATGAAGTTTAACTCTTTGACAGGCTGTCAGCCGCTGGGCTTTTTCCATCACTTTGCCTCCGTCTGTGGTTCACAAAGGGGAGTCTGAGAGAAGGGCACAATGAGATCTGTTCCTTCTATGAAATGAAGTATGATATGTGTTGGGGAGGACTGAACAAAAAGATGAGAGCTAAATTAGGTGATGAAGGTTTAAGTGACAGCTGTAATGCTTTGGTTTAGTCATTGATTGTAAGAAAATAACATTTGCTGGCAAAGTAGAATTGGTTTATTTTTAATCTACCATCTAAGAAATTATTTGGTCGGAATAACCACAAATGTTCGGGAAGTCACTCAGAATGCCTTTTTATTTATTTCACAGTGAAACGACAGGTAACCTGTCTTTGGCAACAAAATATGTGCAGGGTATAATTTCAAGACAGGTTTCATCACATAGGTCTTGGATTTTATTTGATCGCTCAAAAGTGGGCGTGTTGTGGCATAGTGAGCACAAGTCTCACAAGAATCCAACGTGATCTCACTGCGCATTACGATAAATAAACGTTACGAACAGCACAGCATGCATCGGCTTTCCCGACGTTCTCTGCATCGCCGACACTCTACAAACATGTACACTCGCAAAAAAGATCCAGTCTGTGAGCCAGTCAATGTATACAGTCTGATGGTTGTTGCAAAGCTGCTTCCTTTGATGTTATCCATGGTTTGCGCCTATTTACAGCCTTTAGTAAGGTGTTTGGTCGTGCATCAGAAATATTGAAATATACAAAAAGTGGATGAGAAAAGCCTCTCCGGAAAGTTCACCATTTCTGGGAACATGCCCTGTAGCCTCGTCATTCTTGTATCTCGCAAGCTGTGGACCTCCAACTTTTCGGCAGCTTATATGGCCACTTCATTAGGACATGCCTCATATTTGATGGAATGTTCATCTCATCCATGTATTTTATTTTTGTTACAGCGTTGCAGCACAAATTCCTGCAGTGTCTGAACATCCACGGTCTTAACAACAGACCATCCAAATGCTTTGTCCATAAAGGCTGATGCTATTCTGCGTTTATTCCCAATGTTTTCTTTCAAAAGACCTTTTGCTCTTTGATATCCTTGATGTGGTGTCATATGTAGGCAGCTTCCCACCAGCTCTCTAGGCTGCCCCCTGGTGTATTGTTCCACAAAATACAAACAAATTTTGATAACCGCTGGTTCTCTCTTTAGTATAATGTTCAAAAATCCTAATAAAGGAAGTTCACTGCAATGGATCACCGTCAAATCAAGTCTTGCAGCAGCGGCT
Organism: Myoxocephalus aenaeus; assembly: GCA_038501785.1. Lineage (NCBI taxonomy): Eukaryota > Metazoa > Chordata > Actinopteri > Perciformes > Cottidae > Myoxocephalus > Myoxocephalus aenaeus. Next base: position 1,865,962 of record JBAMJR010000419.1, on the reverse strand, counting down.
ATTTGTATATTGAGCGACAGTTCAATAGTTCAGCGACGCGGTTGTACAGTTTATCGGTGCGCTTCAGTTCCAGTAATAAGTGGCCATGGACCGGTGAGGACAGCCGAGCCTCCCAGCCGCGCCCCCGGAACACGCCTCCACACCTTCTACGGCAGAAAATATCCGCTCGACAGCAGCAGTCAACACCGGGGTCGACACCGGGGTCATCACCGCAAACATACGTTGTCACCAAATCCGCCACCAAGTCTGCTTCTCCTCCTTCTTCAGCCACCGAGCGCCAAAACAAGCAAAACACTAAACATGTCGCACCTTCTCTCGCTTCAGCCCTCCAGCTCCCACTGAGCTCCGCCCTGTTGACACACTGACCTATCACAGCGCGTGCTAATGGTCACGCTGGGCCACTGACCAATCATACACCCACGCCATTTCGCAGGTGCTGCACGTCAAAGAATACACCCAGCTTGTCAAACTAAAGATCTGATTTGTTGAAGTCCATGACAATCAACCACAGCGTCCACTCCCCGTGTACTTTAATCTGCAAAGGCTTACACTGCTTTGCTGACATAGAGACACAGGAGAGAAAAAATCTGATTGGATGAAAAATTCAGCTGCACTAAAAGCAGTGCTGTAGGCTGAAGGCAGAGCAACAGAGGACGACAGGATCAATGAGAAAATAATCTGATTGGGAAAAAATTATTAGAACACAGTATATTTGTGAAAAACAATTAAAATAGCTATAACTTTGTGATTCTGTTTAGGCCAGCAGTAAAGGCTTAGCAGGCCCTGACGGCCCACCACTGAGTTCATGTTGCAGAGCAACAGCTTGCTCCATTAAAGCTTCTTTATCTGCCTTTGTCTTTATGCATGGAGATGAAATACTTGAAAATGCTGATTTACCTTGACTTCTTCTGCTTGACCTTTTGCTTGACACATTAGACACTGTCTCCAGGCTTAATGTCATCTTGGCACTTAGATGTTGCATTTTCATCATCATCAAGTAAAGCTTTTTTTCTTCAGCCATGTTGATATTTCTTCAATAATTTTTGCCTGAAACCATGCTTCTTGCTTTCTCAGCTCCTCCTCGGCTAGAGGAAACTCAGTGAGTAATGTATTAGGGAGTTCAGAAGCGATTTTACAGAGGCCTTGAAATATTTTTTGATTTTGGTGGACAAATCATTATTATTCTACTACATCTACTGTTGCTGTTGTTTTTGGTAGTTGTAATATTTTCATCATGCCTACTACTACTCTCATTATATGAATAATATGCATTGAATGTTATGTTGTTCATTCTGGTCACATGCTATCTATTGTACTTCTGTCCATCCTGATAGAGGGATCCTCCTCTGTTACTCTCCTGAAGGTTTCTTCCTTTTTTTTTCTTACCTTCAAAAGTTTTTTTGGGGGAGGAGTTATTCCCGATCTGATGTGAGGTCCCGGGACAGAGGATGTTGTATGTGTACAGATTGTAAAGCCCTCTGAGGCAAATTTGTAATTAGCTTTTTGGGCTATACAAACTAAATGTAATGTAATGTAATTGAATGCAATAGAGCATAATTCTCAGAGCAGCTCACATCTGCGCTTATAGCCTAATGCTGATTCAAACAATTCAAATTTCCAGGTGTATTTACCAACCGAGGAGCTCCTCACTCGGTGTTCATGGGCGAAATGTTCCTTCTTTTTCATTGTGACAATGGATTCGTCCTTGTTCGAAAGACAAGTGGATGGCCTTTGCAGCGCTGACCCTCATGTGTGTGTGTGTGTGTGTGTGTGTGTTCTGAATGATATCCATTATCCAGGTGAAATCACATTTTGTAATGGTATTGTGACTAATTCCAGCTGTTTTCATCAGAAACCTACTAATCTTGTCTTATTGACAACGGATGGCCAAGGCATTCAAGGTTTTGATTAGACCTAGACAGTGGCGGCTGGTGGATTTTTTGGGGGTGGGGCCAGCCAATCAATTTCAGCAAACATCCTAGTATGAGTCAATGTAAAAAAAAAAAAAAAGGTATCAAAACACATTACTACTTTGCAGTTACATTTTTATCATTTATTCCAACACTGACATAATAAGAACATTTTATTCATACAATTCAGTATATTGTAGCGACCCTGGGTCAGGAAAGCTACGAGTCGTCAGCTTGCTTATTGTGTATTTATTTGATAACAACAGAACAGGCTACTGTGGGCCGTAGCCTACATCAAAACAACAGTCAAAACCTCGTAACATGCTTCACTCTCTGCTCCCGGTCATAGCCTCCTCTCCACAGGCCCCGCCATAAGCGCTGTAGCGATGGTGTCCGCGGTCGTGTTCTGGACAGTGATGTACTCGGAAAAAAACACTCTTGTAGGTTACCGTTAGCGCCGATGTAGCGTAGCACGAGCATCACCTGGCAGTGGGTGGAAATGTCCGTTGTCTCGTCCACGTGAATGGCGATAACATCAGCGTTCTGTACTTCCTCCAGAATGTAATCCCTTATAACCGACAGCATGTGCTGCGCCGGCTCAGGAGGTTGATCTGGGCCCAGTTGTTTCACCAGGAGTTTCTCAGCCAAAGAGAGAGACAGGCAGACGAGAACACAAGAGACGAGAACAGAGACACGGGAACGCACAGTCTGGGGCTTGATGAGAATGGCCCCTCCGGAAGTCTTATTTAGGACGCTGATTGGATTGTATATCACTCATTATTATCTTTAATCAATGATTGGCTAAACTGCATATTAGACCTGTCTTCCTTGGGCAAAATCGATCTGGCCCCACCCGTGCACGTCTCTGCTGCTCGTGCACGTGAGCAGCTGAGAGGAGCATGAGCAGAGAGAGGACAAGCATGAAAAGCATATATTTTGCGCAGATATCCTATTTTACAAATATTACTGGGTATATTTCATAGCTCAAAAACACACATATTGACAATTTGTATAATTTATTAATATTATTCAAATTTTTATAATTAATAAAATTATAAATCTTTTTTTTTTTGGTGGCTCAAGGTGGGTGGGTCCACCGTTGCCCTCTATTGGCCGGCCGCCACTGAGACCTTTGAAACTGACTAATAATCAGTGGCATATCATATTTAAGAAATGTCATTCCAAACACTGCAATATTAAATCTTTATTCTTACCAGCATAATACAAATCTTAAACAAAACCAATAACCAGGGTTGTCTGTGTCAATCCCTAATTTTTTAAATTGCAATCATATTTTTCTTTTAAGTATCTGATGCTCCTTACAAACCAACTACCTCAAATCTAAACAAGCAATATATCAGCGGAAATGTCCCAACTCTGGAATAACATCTCAAACAGCCTTTCAGCCTGGCGTCCTCTCCTCACGGCCTGAACAATTCCAAACAAGAAAGGAAGTTTGCACCAAACTTGACCATGGTCTTTAAAATAAAGGACACAATAATAAAGTAACTTCTGAGATGATATCTTGTCAAATGGTTTGAACAACTGGACCGACAACAGTGCAGACCGTCGGCTGCCATCATTCTCAGAGGAGACAGACTGGGCGATGACATATATTCAGAGAGGAGACTGACTTGGCTTGCTGGTGTGGATGCCCAGTGAACACAATCGAGTGGGCGGTAAAAACCATGCGATCTCCCCATCACCCATGCCTCGTCCTTTCTTTTTGTGTTGATCACATTTGGAATTGACAGGCAATGTTTTGTTATATGTTTGCTTCTACACCGATGCTATTTATCTATATACTATGACACCCCTACTGGCTTGTTAAAATTGAGCATTGAGGGCAAACTTTTGAAGGCAGCTTCTTAATGAGGACAGCTATAAATGCACCCTGCGGACCGCCAATGAACACACAAACCTGGCATCCACTTTAATTACTGATAAGTTGTGAGCCAGCTAAAGGCAGCGGATTTCCCTCCCCCAGAGCCCCTAATCTGTTTAAAGCCGACTGCTGATCCTAACTGCCGAGTCGGAGGATTCGATGGCAGGTGCCACTGTGAAGTCCCAGAACAGACGCTATCAGTCTTGCATTCCAATCTCCACATCTCCCAGGGACTGAAATACAAGTTCACCTCTATGTGTCCAACTTTCTGGCACACTCAATTATTAGGAAATCTGCTCAATCACACATGGTGCGAAATCAGAAGAGGCGCCAAGAAATAATCATAGTCAGGCACTGAGCTTATGTGTTCTGGGTCCCTTTTACTGAGGAGGCAAAATGACGCTTTCCACAGACTGTTTACATACACTCTGTTTGCACACTATATAGAAATATGGAGGCTGCATCATTTGTTTTATAACACATACCAAGTACTCAGTCGGAAATTTCCTCAAGAAAAACTACATTTTAGTGTTGAAGAAAAAAGATACCAGTGAAAATAACTAGGTTAAATCAGTTAATTGCGCAATTCAAACACATTTGAAACTCAACGTCACATCATGAATCATGAAGAAGTGCAAAGACAATCTAAATATTGTGCATAAAATGTATAGCAGACTATTATATTTTAATAAAAAGCAAGCCCTAAACCTTACTCGGAGAGGTTGGAAGGAGATATACACTTCTAAAACATTACACGTCTACGTAAAAACCTGTAATCTAACATTAGCGTTAACGTTACATCATGAACTAGCATTAGCAAGTCTATGCTAGTTATTGAAGGTATACTAAATGTCTACACATGCTGAGTTGCTTTTTAATGATAATAACAGTGAATAAAGACCTACTCGGCTTTACAGGAACAGCGTCTCGTTCGCCATGTGATGTGGTGGTTCTCTTTCACACTGTGATATGTGGGCTTCAGCTCTTTTTCTTCTTCTTTTTAACCTGTTTTCACTGCTGAGTCAGTTGACATGGCATATTGTTATTATATATGTATTATGGGAGTGCTGTTAGTTACAGTGTGGGTTCCCTGGTAACTCTGTCAGCTTGATGGAGAAGCATCTGGGGGAGGGGCTTAGCTCTGGGTCCAAAGTTATTGTTTATGCTCCAGTATATTAGATCCAGAATGGCCCCCTCATTTCCTTGTTGTCTTTTTCCAGTAGTCTTCCACACTTCTGAGTGGTGAATGTTTCCAGCATTTGTTTGCTGCTCTTTGTTATGATGTTGGTTTGTTTGGTCCTGTTTTATTGTGAAGTCCTTGTCTTGTGTGTCCTCTGTGTTCCTGCACTTCCTCCCCCTGTGGTTGTCCGTGATTGTCTGTCTGCCCTGTTCCCTGATTGTGTATTCCCTTCACCTGTGCTGCCCTCATTGTTTTCCACCTGTGCCTCATTGCCTTCCTCTTGTACCCTGTTTGTCTCCTGTACCCTTGTCGGATTGTACTGTTTTTTCCCGTCTGTTACCCTGTTGAATGCCCCGTGAGTTGAACTGTGTCTTACCGCTCGTTCCCCTGTTCCGTTCCTCTGCCCGTGTGAGTAAGCCTGTTCTTGTTTTTTTGTTATGCCTACCAACATCTCTGTTTAAGTTAGTATTTTTGAAGCCTGTTCTTTAGTATTGTTTTTTGGACAAGAAATTTACTTTGAATCGTTGCAATGGCATTTGGGTCAAGAAGAAGAAATTATCCTTTATTAATCCCCTTGGGGAAATTCTTCTCTGCATTTGACCCATCCTTGGTTGGGGGGCAGCCCTGTGGGGCGCAGCTGGGGGTTTGGTGTCTCGCTCGGGGACACCTCAACATGTGAACTATGGGGGGACTGGGGATCGAACCAGTTACCTTGTGGTTGCAGGATGACCACTCACCCCCCTGAGCTACAGCCGCCCCTACTCTGTCCACTCTTTCTTACCAGAACCTGACACTCTTGGTTTTGTTCAGTGTGTTCACCTGACACTGACTGATTCCAAAATTGGTGTAAGGATTGGAACTGCCCCTATTCTTATAAGGACAATTCTAATTGAAGAACATTTGAGAATAAAGTGTGGAGTTTCAATAGAAAAATGTGGTTTATTACAACTTGGGTTTTATTAGTAATATCTACTACAAAAACAAAAACCCAAGATCTGATAAACCAGAGTATTTGTAACTGTGTGTATGTTGTGTCTCTAGATGAGTTTTACATGTGCTTGTTGCTTAACGGTGTAACTCACATTGTACAAAGTCTAATATCTGTGTTAATCATGTTGTCACTGTTTCAAAAAGTACAATATATGACGTTTGTGTTACTTACCATAGATGTGCTATTTCCCTCGTACACCTACCACCAAGTGGCCTTACCTTAACTGCACTTTGATTTATTTTCCATAACCATGTTCTTTTTGTTAGCATAGCTCAGTTGGTTTGCACAAAGATGGTAAAGTCTTTTAAAATGTGGGAAGAGTGTTAATTGTTGCCATTTTTGTAGAATTGTCCAATAAAAATGCTCCTATGAGCAGTGTGGAAAAAACAGTTCTCAGGGTGACACCGCTGAAGACACTAATGAAATGTAGTATAATATTAGGTGGTTATCAATACCATTCTGATTCTTCAGATGGGCCAAACTGCACCCACCACGTTGAATAATGGAAATAAAACTTAAAGTTGTTTAGGCAACACAACTACGTGGTTAGGTTTAGGAAAAGATTGTGTTTTGCATCACAATAAGCAAGTGTGTTACCTAGCGTAGTTAAGTACTTAAATATCAAAAGTATGGTTTTACACTGAATCCAAACAGCAACCACCAGGGTAAAAGTCCTGTGTTTGAACCATTCAACCACCCTGACCTCCTGCCAATTACTGACCGTTCATATCAAAATGAACTTTAAGCCCTGTACATGTAATAAGGTATTTTAACCATCCACAACTACACACTGGAGATGATATTAGCCACTTCAAACTGCTGACCGGTGTAGTGACATGTCACCAGACTTCAGTCATTACTTACTCATTATTACAGCAAGAATCACAGAAAGAACACACACATACCAGCATTCAATCGATAAAATGTACTGTGTTCTTTAATTTATTTTTACATCTCCACACCCCCCCCACCCCAATAAAGAAAATGTCAATGAATACTTTAAATATATTTAGTCAGTTTTACAGCTTCTGTACAGGATTGCTGATTTCAAGAAATTCACAACTAGGGCAGCAACATCATTTTCTTTGATAGAGGAACCAAGAACGAGCATAAATGGAGTGAACAAGCAGAATTAGCAGGTAAGGGGTAAACACACAGCTCATTGGGGTATGTACAGAAGCAGCGCAAATGGGATATTCTATGTACAATACAAACCATTCATACAAATTAGGCTCTAAGATATAGAATTCAATACATTACATTTGATATATTAAGTGACAATGAGCAAGCCCCATCCCCCACACACAACCCGCTGATCAATCAATCAGGTAACCAGACATTCAATCAGCTGAGAATGAGCCAATCACCCAACAAACTCAACATCTAGCTGTACTAGCAAGAACACTGGCAGCTGAAGATTGACAGTATCAGTGTCTCGACGCATTAACACATTTTCTCTCCCAACCTGAGGGGAAGCCTGCTCAGATCTAGCTCACCCCTACATAGGTAAGACCACCTTACATTGCTAAAAGCATCAAACGCACATTCAAATCTTGACTGTCCTCCTCAGCTGCCTTGCAGGTTTATTAAAAAGGAGTTTTTTTTTCTTCTTTTTTTTAATGAGGAATTTATTTTGTTTTCCATTTATGCAGGATAAACTGCAGAGCGTAAATAGCACAGCAGGGGCGAACAGTCCATATGTTGTTGTCTGGAGTTATATGCTAAAAGAGGAAAAAAAGTTGTCAACATCTAGTTTGAAAAGTGTGAACTAAAGATAAAGCAAACAACTAAGGGCAGAGTTTAAAAGTGATCCCAAAAGGACCGAAAAGCCCTGCTATTTACACAACAGTGACAAAACATAATTCAGGAACAAAATTCTAACTGCTAATTATCATTGTAATCACAGAGTTTTTCAGGTCATTTCAAGCACTTCACAGTCTTATATACCACCTTTTACATTTTAAATCTCTGCAAAATTCAGAACATCAAATTGGGAAATCGGTTGGAATGGCTGACTCTGTATGAACATGGTTAGGGACAGTACGGCTAACATACACATTTCTCTGGGATGGGTAGAAGCCCCAGTCTGTGCTCCACTCGTCCACGTTTCTGTATATGAGACCATAGAATGGGAACATCAGCCAGAAGGGAAGTAAGGAGTGTCACTGTGGTAGTTATAGTCTGGGCAAACTTTCTGCACTAGTTTGTAGTCGGTGCTGTAGAAGGAAATGAAGATGCAGATGACTTTGAAAGGTTTGGAGCAGAGCCAGGAGACGTGGCTCTGGGTCTGCTCCTGGTAGCAGGTCTTGGATGGGTCGAAGTTGCAGAGTGTGTTCTTGGCACCCTTCTCCACCTTCTCGTACTCTATGCGACAGTTGAAGGACTTTGAGTCCTTCGCATCCATGACGGACTGCTGTGCCGCCAAGTCGAACTCCACTACCCTGGTTGGAGGTACCAAGCTGACTGACACGTTACCCTGGCCTGTGGAGTTGTGGCGGAAGTAGACACTGAAGGTGCCATTGCCGTGATCCACGATCTTTCCGGTGATCAGCAGGTTGAGTTTGACCGTCTTGATGTTGGAGTGGAAGTCCCCCCAGCCGAACATCTTCTTGAACTTCCCCGTCTTGACCATTGGCCGCCGTTTAGCACGCGGCCGCGAGTCCTGCAAGTCTGTGGTGTTCCTCAGCCAGTCCCACAGGTCCTGCTCAGAGTAGGGTTCTGGAGTATCATAGCGAAGGTCCAAGGCTGTGCTGTTCTCTTTGCCGTGTAGAGTCTGTGACAGCAGCCTACTGATGGACATGTCCTTACTGCTTCCTGTCCATATATGCTTTAGTGTGGATTTGGGGCTTCCTGACTTGACAATATCAGACTTTGATGCGTGGGCACTTGTAATCTGGGGAAGAGAGAAAAAACATCTGGTTGGTCACATATCTCTTTGACTCTAGCTTTCTGGAATTGTAATTTGATACTTAAGACGGGTGAAGTAAAGATCTGTTTTCTGTTCTAATAGATCATGTTCAATACATTGGTAGTGTTGCCATCAAGGCAGCAGAACATGAAACATTTGAAATCTGTATCCAGGCAAGCATACAATTCAAGAAATATGGAGAATATAACAGTTACAAAATTATTTAATGATGAATAAATGTTTTCTCATTCTTGCATGTAGCTCTTTTCTCACCATGAAGTTACTTTCTGTAATTGTGCATTAGTGTGAAAAAAAAAAAGATTTTGCATTATGTCATGTGCATTTATGCGCGTCCTTGTTTTAGTTGAGTACGACACAAAACCAAGACTCCAACATTTCTCCGTAGTGCCACCGGTGAACAAACAATCCGCAGAGTAACCTTTTAATTCTCCTCATAGCTCCTCCGAACATCAACCTGAGCAAAAGTCTAAACACTATTTGTAAAACTCCTTTTAATGAACGCTTTTTGAATTTGTCAAACAAACCAATCACAACTTTAAATCCACAAATTTCCCAGCACCTCATTTACCAACCCGTTCCCATTCCCAACTGGTCACATACGGTTGCTTGGACAGGACCCCTTGGCGACACTTATGCTGTGTTCACACCAAACGCGGCGCCCGGCGGAAAAAAAGCTTTTCCGCAACCTACCGCGTCTGTGCATTGACTTTGCATGTGATCTACTCGCACGTCAAATTCGCGCCGCGTTTGGTGTGAACGTAGCATTAGGTTTAGGCAACATACTACGTGACGTAACTCAAGGACTTTACAACAAGTACTTGCCTAACCTAAAAGTCCCATTGACGTTTATTTCCCACACGGGACACAAACGACTCCCTTGACCCATCCATCCACCTCGTTCCTCCACCCAACACAGACTTTGTCTCCCTTTTATACTACTTTGCATGTGTTAAAGTTATTTAAAAGCACTGCACACCTCATACAGCCACTTAAGGGTGTAATGTGCGTTGGTATCAGACACCAAGAGCCTTTACAAAACGTCTGTATTTGACGCCCTGGGAATGAGACAGACTGCATACACACACCTAATATCAAGGATCAAGTCCACACTGGTCATCGGTGAAGGCATTGTAATAAAGGCATACATGATGGAGTTCTGTTCAGTCCCAGTGCCACCAGCTTCACCTTTCAGAATGTCTTGTATATAATGTTGAATAATTATGTGGAATTTCAAGCCGGTGGGTGGGAAGGAGGTCTCAGTTTTAGGGTCTAGAAATGTTAGAACCGGCCCCACCAATACAGAAACGTACTTCTGTATCGGGTAAAAGGATGTGTCATAAGTTATTGGTCATCTATAATATTCTATATCATCTATATCAATTCAGGAAATATTGACTTTTACATCCAAGCATGTCGTCTTCCACTAAATTGACCAATCAAATGTATTCCATGGGGCGGGGGTTAGAGCGACAGCTCCAAATTGGGAATTATAGTGAAGCAAGCTGAGCGGAAAAAAAGGATATAGCGATCAAAGTAAAACGTATTGTTCCATCTCCTCCCTCTGACGAATAGAGGGAGCATCTGCTGGCTCACACAGATAAATGCAGTGGTTGTTCAGAGGTTAAAGAGTGGACTATTAACTAAAGAATGCTCTCTGAATGGAAGATTGATGAACCCGAGGGTTTTCACTATTTAGCGCCGATGAGTGGAATTAGGCTCATACAGGCCCCGGTGGATGTGTGTGACATTGATTGCCTGATTTCTACTGTAAGACGTGACAGCAGATCCGTCTTGCTGAGGTTTTTGCATTTTGTGGCTTGCCCCCAGGATCGATACTTGGAAGATAAGGTTTCGCAACCAATCAGTTTGAATTGAATTGCCTCAGTCTCTCAACAGCATGGGGCATACAGAAAGCTTTACACATGAGGTGAATATACCTGTGTGTAAAGTATGTCACAGACGGGCTGAATAACTTAACTCAAGATATGATTCTGAGTTATTTGGTGGTAATGCAAACTCCCGTTAACGATGCGTTCACATCCTAAATCGTGGCTCTACCCTTTATAGTAGATTAGCTGCTTCATATTATCTGTTTTGGATGAAAGCCAAATGGTGTGGTAACCTATTGCCCACCCCTAGTGAGTGAAGACAGATCCTGGATGACCATGCTGCTCTGCAGTGGAGAGCTCCAGTTGCAATTATGACCACCGAGCAAGAACGGCAGTAAGTTGGTGGTTCTAGTGAGGCGAGTCTGTCTGTTCTTGATTTTATATGATCTGGTACGTACAGGTAACAGGGTACACCTCGGTAGACGTGGAAAACACATATAGACAACAAAGTTGGCAACAGCTGGGACTCAGAATGCTTAAAGAAATTCCAAATGTACTATAACATTGTTTTACTCTATGTTGACTAAAACTAATATTCATGACTGAAAGTGACTCATGCATTTTAGTTTTTTTTATCTAAAAAAACAAAACAAATGGCCAAATTAGCGCTATCATTAGCAAACACGCTTTGGATTTCAGAGTTACAAAGCCATTAATAAAGAGTTTATCTGGACAACTGTAACATTTAAGGACATGAGTTACATCCAGACCTAATTGTGCAGTACGTAGACTGTTAAAGTCACCGCCTTGGAGAATGTGTTCTACATTAGACTTGGGGAAAATCAAAAAGGAAGAAACAAACTGAAGTTAACAGCCCACTCGGCGCTGAAGAGGGTCTCGGGGGATCTATCTTTAGCCTCAAGGGTTAAACTCAGAGCACTTTGCTGTGTGAGGCAGATACACTCAGCAATCATGTCCTATTCAAACAGGTGAGGTGGCCTTCTCGTACTGAAGAATACCCCAGGACGGTGGGGGGTGAGGATTATGATGGAATGGATTTATGGTAATGTCCTGCTTATGAAGAGGATCCGGTAAAGTCCCTTTTCTCACAGTGGATTCAATAGAATTGATTAAAAAAAATGAGCATTAAAAAAGGAAGACAAAGCACTTGAGATGCAGTTGCTTTGAGGGAAATGGTCTCTTTTCCATCTTCTGGTTTAATCCTCACTGATCTACAGTCCTGCATACGTAGTCAGCTGTAGAAAACAACATGAACCGGGAGATGATTTCAGATCCTGTGCTCCAATCTTCTAGTAAGGAATAAGTAGAATCTTAAAGGTGCGTAACACAAGACTGGGAGCCTTTTGATTTTATATATATATATATATATATATATATATATATATATATATATATATATATATATATATATATATATAAAATGAACTACATATCATCAACTAATATAAAAATGTCTATTTTTCATATTAGTCTATTTCATTGCAGGAACACTGAATACAAAGGACTAAAAACATTTAAAAAACTACTCTTTACGGCTAACATCAGCTGTTATAACCAATGATATAATAATGTGTAGGTATGGAGGCTGTATACACCTGGCATGCAGTTGATTCAGATATGTATGTATAAATTACAATGGGCCTAAATTATGCCACCTGTCCTGTAAAATCCCCTTATCAGCTGTCTTTGATTAATATTAATTTTGCTGTTCCCTCTGTTTAGATTAAATACTGTACAGGTGAGGCCTGTATTTTTTGATTTATTTCTATAACTTCACTTGAAACTGCTCCGTTCCTTTTGGACCAAGTTCTTAATAAAATTGTATAACATTATATTTCAATCACACAGGATTATTCAAAAGTGAGCTTTACCATGTGGTTATTTCAAATGATTTACCAGAAAATATGCAATGTACAAGCAGATGAACAGAGCCAGGCCTCCCTCGAGCCGCCAGCGGCCGAGCTTCCAGCTGGCACGCGCCCAGGGGCCAAACGCCCAGGGGCCAAACGCCGCCGGCTGTTTGCACGTTGTCAGGTGGACGTTCATCTGCACGTACTGCAGGGACTGAGCCAGCGGAACTCGTGCAGGAAAAAAGGAAAAGTTTCATTTCACGGAATTAGACATCAGCCCAGTGTCAGCCGGTCAATAGAGGGCCACGGGGCCTGAACACCCACCTTGAGCCACCCAATATATATATATATATATATATATATATATATATATATATATATATATATATATATATATATATATATATATATATATATATAACATTATTAATAATAAGTATCATAATATTAAATTATACAAATTCTCAATATTTGTGTTTTTGAGCTATGGAATATACCCAGTAATATTTGTAAAATAGGATATCTGCGCTAAATATAAGCTTTCCTTCTCGTCCTCTCCGCTCGTGCACCTCTCAGCTGCTAGTGCACGTCTCAGCTGCTAGTGCACGTCTCTGCTGCTAGTGCACGTGCTGGGGCCAGGTCCATTTGGCCCAAGAAAGACGGGTCTAAGAAGCAGTTTAGCCAATCACTGATTAAAGAAATAAATGAGTGACGTACAATTTATCCAATCAGCGTCCTAAAAAAGACTCACAGAGGGGCCACTCTCATTTGGCCCTAGTCTGCGTGTTCCAGTCTCTCTGCATTTTAACAACATGATAGCAGTGAGCACTGCTCTTCAAAGAAGACCAAACGCTAACTCGGTATAATCTCTCCTCCAACATCCGTCTGAGAGAAGACGGATGGTGGAGAAACTACAGGTAGAACACCTGGTCCCATGAGACAACAGACTGGCGTGAAAGGAGCAGCTTGAGCTTCTGTGCAGACGGCTAAGCTACACCAGGGAGGTTTGGCTAAGCTAGCTGCTGGATGCAGTCGTGCTAACGCCGTATTTTACTTTCCATGCTTGCTTTTTAAATCAGCGTGGACCGATCCAGCATGGACAGATACGGGAGTAAGGGACATGAAGCACTAGTCGGAAAAATTAAGAAAACATGAGAACGCGCATGGATAACTCCGTCAAGCTACTACGCTAGCATATCAGGCTAAGTCAACATCGTTACCCAGCGGACACAGGACTGCGGTGAAGAAACACAATGAGGTGGATAAAAACGGGCACATTTTATCCAAAATAATTGATTGTGTGACGTTTTGTGGGGCTTTTGAGCTGGCCTTGCATGACAAGACTTCATGACCAGTGCTGGAGGAGCACCGTAAGACAGCCAGCGTTTTTAAAGGCACGTTAAAGTGAGAGAGAGAGAGGAGGAGGACACCTCGTCGCGGGGGGGGACGTCTGGTCACCCTAGGTTATATATCGAGGTTGGCAGGTCTGAATAAGGCTAAACTAGAAGTTAACACCAATACAAACATTATTTTTGCAGAATGAGTGTGTTAGGGGAGAAGGATGCAGCCATTGTTAAACAGCTGGATTGAAATGCAGCTGGAACTGGTCGTGGCTAAAACTGGAAGGCAAGGTCTCAATAAAAGGGCAAGAGGTGTCCTTTCATCTAGGAGATGTATTCTCCAAAATCAACAGGCAGGGATTCGCCAGATGCATTCTCTGCATCAAAGATATAAATGATGCTAACAAAGGCAGCCATGCTCTCCCTTACCACATTGTGCCTCATATACTGTAAATGTTAGACCAGTGACAGGCTGGCATGAAATGGCTTGCATAATACTTAGTAAGGAGGCCATAATCATTTTTGACTCATGGCTGAAGTTAAGTTTCTCCAGCTCTCCCCAGGTTGGCAAAAAAAGCATCTCAAAATGCATCAGATTGATGCTTTAAAATATGGAATATTTAAAATGTTCTTACGGGGGAGCATGCCCCCGGACCCCCTAGAGGGGTAATATCCTTCTCACCTTTTTCACCCCTGACCCGTTTTCATGCCTGGTGCACTCTATAATTTTATTTTGTAAACCCTTGTTTACCTGAAATGTGCAGTAATTTTATTTTGTACCGCCCTGTTTGGCAGTTGTTTTTCAATAAAATAAAGCAAGCCAATCCACTTTTTCATGTTGATAAGAGCATTAAAATGCAAAAATAAAAAATTGCGATTAATTGCGATTAATCGCGAGTTAACTATGACATAAATGCGATTAATCGCGATTAAATATTTTAATCGTTTGACAGCACTAATATATATATATATATACTGAATTGTATTAATAAGATGTCCTTATTATGTCAAAGCGTTGGAATAAATGTTAAATATTTAACTGCAAAGTAGTAATGTGTGATACCTTTTTTTGCATGGGGATTAGATGGCCCAAAAAAAATTACTGCCTCAGCCACATTATTTTGGAAAAAAGTGTTTTGCATATTTACATATTTAGCATATAACGAGATATAAATACATAGAAAAACAATTGGCACAGGTACACAGGGTTAAACCTTTTGAGAGTTTCTATTTGAGTGAAAACAATGGAATTGTTCTTCGAGCTTAGCGGTCTGGAGTCTTGTTGTCATACCTGAGTTTTCAAGTTTTTTGTGTGGATAGTTCCTTTTTGTGTGTGTGTGTGTGTGTGTGCAGAAATACTGTAATACTGAATTTATTATTCAGGGATATCACCAGAGATAATGGACATACATAAATGTTGCTATTCTTTCATCAGTGGGCCATATGCTCAATAGCGTTTGTGTTACCTTATCTATTCAGTGATAGGTAGTGACTTAACAGACGTTTATTTAAATTCAAATCTTCAAAATTGCCACTTTAAGCTCTTCAAAGTAAATTCAGCAGGTGAAGCATTCTTTCAATTTATATTCTAGAATAACTATTCTGGTTTTGTGCATAAATCAAATCATTTGATTCTGCTTGAATCAAATGAAAGATGTTCTGGGACTTCCCACCATGCACTCTGTCCCTGAAGCTACTGATCTTGATATATTACTGTTTCCCCATTGAAGGACTATGTGCAGTGATGACGTGTGGCATTCACAGAGCAGTAGGAGGCTGTGTGTGTATCTGTCCTCCTTGTGTGTGTTGTCCAGTGGGCGGGCTCTATGCGGCGCATACGGACATGTTTATCTGTGCAGTGCTCAGGCCCAGGCATCATCCAACATGTTTCGGGCCAAGGGCCAGTGGGTCTGCTGGATCCTGGAGCTGCCAGCTGCAGCGCCCTCACCTGAGGGAGCGCTGCATCTGGTGAACACGCAGCCAGCAGGCCTCGCAGATACCTGACTGCCGGCCAGACGGCCAGTTGGTCGCCCCCCAGGCAGAGAAGACTGCTGGGCGAGGCAGGCGGCCGTCTCTGTCTGCACTGTTCTCTACTGAAGGTACACTGACAGTCCTGGAACCTGATCACTTGAAAGTTGCTGCAAACTAAGGCCAATATAACATGAGTGTAAACACAAATCTTTTTCTTTTATTCTGTCTCTAATTCTCAGCAGGCTTTGGTGAAAAACAAATTAGCATTATAAAAACCAGTGTATTTGGCTTAACAGGGTGTCAATGTGCATTGTTTATTTTAAAAGACGTGAGTCCTGTGCAGTTCATACGTACGTATGTTATGTGTGTGTTCTCAGACAGCAGGTGTTCAGTACCGCGGTATTGAAATGCTTTCACGGACTGGCTGCAGGATTGTAATCAGTCACTCATAGAGATTAACATGTCTAAATGAGCAAGACTAAAAACAACATGACTGTGGAGAATTGTTATCCCCAAAAAAGTAAAGCGGCCCTTAAATCTGGGATCACAGCACAACGTCATGCAGTCAGCAGCGAAGACATTTTAATGCGGTGAGATTTAAGATCTAAGTCTAATTTTCAACATGGGCTTTCTTTTCACTTGTTTTCTCATTGGTCTGCAGACGGTACAGGATATTATAGCATGGACTTACAGCAGCGTTATAACAATTTACTCCACACCTGGTGGTAAAATCATTCAATCAGGACATTTATTCGTTGCGAGGAAGGAGCAGAGAAGAATTACACAACATGATAGACACATTGCATATCTAGACTGCTTAAGGAACGAGTGAATTGTAAATACATTAATCACAGAAGCTCTCATGACGTCTTTAGATTGACTTGCATGGTCACATGATAACAAGGACCTGTCTGTTCCTGAGAGACAAACGGTCTCCTGACTTTATCAAGTAGTTTGCCAGTTCATATGTACGTTTAACAAGGAGTTGTTCACAAGCCTTTGCACAGTATATGATTAATAAACAGAACATATGATTATTAATATAACAGTGAAACAGTAACTGATTAATAGTAAATATGTTTTTTTCTTCCAACAAGCAGCTTCTTCAAGTTGAATTAAGATGCTTCTTGATGAGAGCTGCAAAAAGTTTCCCCGACAAAAAGTCAATGGGATTCTTCCATTGGAATTTGAATTATTAAATAAGTTTGGTGACTATCAGTTTTTGATACTTACATTTTCATTAACGTGGCATGAATGCATTCGCCAGAAGGAAAAAGCTAACGTAAGGTTAAAGGAACTACACCATGGTTGTATGACACTAAACTACAGGTGCACTTGTGGTCGAGTGACGACGTTAAGACACGTAAAATCACGTAAAAGCTTCTAAATTCACGTGGGTATTTACTGACATATTGTATGTCTTCATCAAAACCTTAAAATCTCTTAAGCTTGTGTTACATAGACCTTATTTCAGACATCCAACCAAAAACCCATCGACTTTGAGACGAGGGAACCAGAAGTGCTAAAATGCTGACTCGTGTCCGGGTTTTAGGACTCATTCCTGCAACACTCTATATGGGTTCTCATCACACTTTTTGCTGTCGTCAACACATATCGGTGTTCTTGCACTAACTGCAGCCAAGCAGTGTATTATTTTCCTCTATTATAAAACAAGAATGTAAGCAATCAATATTGCCTGAATGAGAAGTCAATCCCAACATCATTTAGAAGATTCTCCACTTATTCACCATTGCACTTGTATAACATTGCCAGACTCGTATGTAATATATAAGACCAAAATGTAGCAGCAGAAACCAATATATATATGTGTGTGTGTATATATATATATATATATATATATATATATATATATATATATATATATATATATATATATATATCTCATCATTGTTATTCCAGACACCTACATTACACAATGTGACCCGACAGATTGTGGAGTGTAAAGCTAGTGGCACCAAATGTAACCTGGAGCCTCTAAAGCAGAGATTAGAGGGCTGCAGAGGTTTTGGTAAACTCCATTCATTCTAACAACCACAGACTTTCTTCATCTACAGTCTTCAGTCTCAATTGACATGACTTGAGGCAGTTTATCAGGCTTCAGCTCCCTCTGGAGCCACAGAGGCTGTCTACAACTCCAGGCGGATTGAACTCTGCATTAAGTGGACTGGGTGAGATCGATACACGGCCAGAAGCAAATGAGTTTCTTAGTTGTTCATTGAAATGAGCAGTGAGTAAAATCTCCAGTGGGTCCAAAAGTCCAGAAGCTACCTCTGAGATTGCAACATTTTATCTGAGGTATCAGAATGATACACTTTTTTTGTTTCGTCCAGAAAACCACAAAGTCTGAATCATGCTTATTTATCTGCATTCCTGTGGAGTGTCACCAGCATTTTGTGATCCATGAAATAAACATGATTTTTAGATCGTAATGTAGATTTCCGAATATGTTCAGCTTACCATTAACAAGGATATTTACACCTAAACGACTAAAGTTGTGTAAAGCAGAGAGAGAGTGCACTTCTGGCCAAGGAAAGCAACATTTGTTCTTCGGCCACTAGTTCTTACATTCAGAACCCGGAATAGAAGGTATTGAAAGTCAAATTTCATTTTGGTATTTTCTAGTAATGTTGTGTATCATTTTGTTTTGGACGGGGCAAAAATCTAACTCAAAACAACATCAAATTAGACAGAATTTAAAAAGTGCATAAAAGTTAAATCAAATACAGTACACCAAGCCAAGGATGTAGCTTAAATGCCTTTATTTGGGCATATTGTTGTTAAGAAGTACAAGAGCAGAACGTTGACCGGTCTGACCCGCACTCTGTTGTCCGAGGGGGCGTGGCTAGAAAGGCTGTGATTCCTCATATCTATGATTAGTGGCCACAAGGCTCAATTACAATTTCTTGATTACATTATTTTGCACTATTTTATGTTAGTTTTTATTTTATTCTGTTTATTGGAGCATGTGATGCAGGACAAATGATGGTGTGAATGATAAATAATGTTTATATTTTTTTTATGTAACTCAATAAGCTTTAATAATTGTAAAACTTCCCAAAGTGTAATGTAAATTAAAATGTAAATTATACAGGACGAGTCTCGTAAATCAGCAAGGGGGACACACAAAGCCAGACGTGATCCCTCACTGGCTTCCCACCCACTAAAATCAAGCTGCCAAGTAAAGCACTGCATTCTGTGACTCGTTGCACCGCATTGTAACCAATGACAACTGGAACAAACCATTAAATCCATCTCAAGTCCCATCTTCAAGAACTTGTCATGTTTCATTCGGACACAAGAAGAATCATCCACCTAGATTTACCCTCGTTGCCCTAAATTGTGCTCCTGGAAGTTTTATCATTTGTTCTTCTAATTAACTTGTCGCTTTCTGCTGAACACACGGGTATTATTGATGTGGCTGCGTTATTGCCAACAGCTGAAGACTGGGGCAATAAATCAAATCACAACACTTGCATTGCCATCCATGTTGTGTTGTGAGCTCTATGGTAATTTGCACCTCAGTGACTGGAGAGTAAAGTGGCCTGAGAGAGCAGATTGCATTAATTCATACTGTACACGGTGTAGGGTTAGCAGCAACACACGACCAGTGATCATATATTGTTCATTCCCGTTTCACGACTAGCAGGCCTGTCATCCCAGGCTGTGGTTACTGAGAGAAGGAGCAGGGCTGGCACCACCTCATCTGCTTTTTTACTGCCCAATAAGACAGAAGACAAAAGATCTGAGATGAGCTCCAGATTCTGTCTCTTTTGAACATTTCCAATCATCACACTCATGCCGAGGGAGCGGCAAAGCAGGGCCGGAATAAACTGCTGGGCAAAGAATGAAGGCCCGAGCACAATGTGGTGCCTCATGAAAGCTTCAGAGAATGAAAAGAGAAAGGGAGAAGGAGAAAGAGAGGGGGATTTCAGGGTGTTAGCTTTACAATAGAGGAAGAGCAGGACTGAGGAAGATTGACCCTGAACATACGGACAATTAACCTTCAGTTCAGCAGAGTAAGCAGGAGAAAACTGAGCTCACTGGCTGCCCACTGATAAGTGAACGCACCATAAAGGCCTGTAAGCATGTTCATTTAACCGTGTTTCTAAGGTATCACTTTGGGAAGTACACAATCATCATTGACTCTGCAACTGTTTTTGCCATTTAACATTTCAGCTAGAAGCAATAAATGCTGAACACCCTTAAATTGAATGATCCAAAAAATGAAATGGCTCTTTCAACAACATGTTTAATCTAACAATCAGAGTTGGTCTATTGGCCAAGTATGGTCTTACAAAGAGAACAAGGAAGTTGGCTTGTTGTGATCCACATGGCGTGTACATGTGCACTACTCGGTACACGTAGGGGAGGATGTGGTCGATGTGACATCATCACCTGTTTCTGAAGAGCCGTTGTGAAGCTCAAAGTGGATGACTCTGGACGTTGCTATCTTGGCAGTGACTGAATTGGACATGTTTAGGTGACCAAAACTCTTTCATGAACTGAAAACAGTGTGAAAGGTTTCAAGTTCTAAGACGAAAACAGCCAAATCCAAAAATACAATCTGGTTGATCGTCTATTTGACTTCAGTTGGGACCATCATTTACTAAATGAACATCATGCTGTTTTGAAGAAGACTTGAAACCAGACACATCCAGAAAGAGGCTTGATGAGGCTTTGAGGTTAAATGAACCAAGAGATATTTTCCTTCCACGGTTCATGTTAAAAGGCCCAAGCTGAGGCTGGAGCGAGGGAGGGAGGCGGGGTTAAAGGAAACACTTACTCTATGTGATGTTACTCTATGGGCCCATCAATGTTGAAGATCGCTGGAAGATCCAAGTCAAATTATATTTGGTCAAACGTTTTCTGCTTCATGGGCCACAGGAATAGATGGGGAGCCGCCTTCAACGCTTTATCCCGTTCTCTTTATACATCCATGAAAAAAAACAGACTAGGAGTTGCTTTGAATGATTTTTTTATTTTTATGGTCGTATTGATTTTCTGCCAAACTTTCCACCAGATTAGGTTCAGATCTGTGGTTTTGTATCAATGAAGCCCTCTGCTTCTTGTATTGGTTTTCTATTGCTTAAGGTCATGTTTACGTCCCTGGTCTGTCGGTGCTGCACAGCAAGTTCTTTATGTTTGTACTCCACAAAATAGAAGTAATATTGCACAATGAAGTACATTGGATATAAGTGCCAATTAAATAATCTCCAGGGGTTTCGGAGGATGATTGTGTAGTGTGTTTTGGATTTGGAAGATTCGTGGCTACAAACAGCACTGGGCATTGAAGGAAGCTGAACAATAGGACAAAGATCTGGATGGGCTGCCCAAATAAACATGACATGGGGGAAAGATGTTTGTGGTGAACACAGATTACAAACTACCCTCTGATGTGTTTTCTGCTCAGCTACATTGAGCAGCACATTCAGACATGGCCACTGTCTGCAGTACCTGTGAAGTGTTCCTCAGAGAGAATAAACCATGAAACACGGCCGCTAACCGCCATCAATGCTCACGACACACAGTATGAGATGAGCCGCCGGGGCTTGGTGCCTCACTGCTGCTAAGTGCCGCTGGAGTATCCCGGTTTGCCCGTGTGCTCCAGCGGCCTAATGGTCATGTCAGCAGACTGCTAGAGACATCATTAGAGCGGGTTCTCTGGCTCTGTGTGCATGCAAAGGTGCAGACTGTGTTTCATTCGCTTGCTATTTCTATCTTATTTGTTTAGGCGTGTGCATGGTTCAGCTCGAATGAATATTGACATAGACATCAAACCATACCAAGGATTTCTAGTGAAATAAGGCTGATACATTAAATATTTTGTTCACCCAGATGACACCATGTATTTCACGTCTACCCTAAAAGTGTTGGACTGCTCAAAGCAAAAACAATTTAAGAAACATTTAAAGAAAAGACCATGGGGTTATTAATATGAAAACAAAGTCATCCTCTGGGGAGATTTAATGTGTTTTGAAAAAGTCATGGACATTTGCCCACAGGCTTCTGAGGCTGTGTGTAAATGGTGATGCAAGATAATAAAGTGTTCAACCTGAGTAGAGCATCGATGTGTTCAATAGACGTCATCACAATCGTCCCATTAGATACAACATATTGAGTTCAAGTGGGACCTTTGAGCCTGATAATGGTGTACGAGGAAATGTCCCGTCACTAGATGGACCATACAGGAGATGTGGACGTCATCTGGAGCCAGAGTCTGTGAGCAGTGATCAGTGCTGCCGACCCAATCAGGAGCACGGACACAATTTATGGTGAGAGGCAATCAGCTGTCAATCATGATGTCACTCCTCCTTTGTATAGCAGCAAATAACTAACAAAAACAAACTTATCAGAAAAACAAACACTTGAACATACATCAGTGTGAGAAGAGCTGCCCAAAGAGACAGAAACCATCTTCTGGACAAATGTATTTAACGTGTCCTTAGATCTTTTTGTTTAACCCATGTGCTATCTGACCCATGTGCTATCTGCTAACATGGAGGTCGGTAGCTTTTAGGTAGCTGTCATGTTGTCCATCTTTATATAACGTCTATGGGAGTCCATGATGGTTATTAGGATTCATCAGTGGAGGAAAAGCACCTCAGCAACTCTTCTATGAATGACATTACAGAAACACTACAGAGTGCAGACAGATAGACGTTCCTCTGTCAACCAATCATGTGGCAGATTAGCACAATGAAACGATGAATCCGTAAACACATGGATCTGTATCATAAAAACACTAATAATCATAATGCGTTACATAATGTAATTCACCTTTACATTATATGTTATAACTTATAACTTATAAGATGAACTGTATAGTGACTTTTCTTTCCGTGCCCTCCATCACAAACAGAATGGATCACATCCCACATCTCTCCCCATATACACCATTACACCACACTCACTCTCAGAGTCCATCATTTTAAGTTCATTGTCAGAATTTTGAGGATGATATTACAAGTGGTGAAGTGCCCTTCCAAAATATAACAAAATAGTGTATTTGTGACTTTGTGCTGACAATCCCACAATGCAATGTTTCACATTTGATAGATGTTTAGAATTGTATTTTCGCGACTTGTCTGGAGCATGCCCCCGGACCCTCCTAGAGGGGTAATATCCTTCTCACCTTTTTCACCCCTGACCCGTTTTCATGCCTGATGCACTCTATAATTTTATTTTGTAAACCCTTGTTTACCTGAAATGTGCAGTGATTTTATTTTGTACCGCCCTGTTTGGCAGTTGTTTTTCAATAAAATAAAGCAAGCCAATCCACTTTTTCATGTTGATAAGAGCATTAAAATGCAAAAAAAAAATTGCGATTAATTGCGATTAATCGCGAGTTAACTATGACATAAATGCGATTAATCGCGATTAAATATTTTAATCGCTTGACAGCACTAATATATATATATATATATATATATATATATATATATATATCATGTAGCATAGAGATAAGTAGTCCTGCACTTGACTGATGATTTCAAATGTATTGCTAAATTCCCAAAACCAACGCAAGAGCTGCGTACAAAGGCACAAAAACGATAATTACGTTAGCTTACTCCTTGTTTGCATTAACAGCTCACACATCCCCAGCAATCATTCCTCCTCTTCGTACTGACGGGTGCTTTCACACCCAACCTGTGGGATGAAGCAGGGTGATGATGGCGATGATGATGATGATGATGATGATGATGATGATGATGATGATGATGATGATGATGATGAACAAGTGTTACTACTTTCTGTAAGTGCTACTCAAACGGGTTTTGGCACAGGAGTTGTTTCAGTTTTCTCTTCTCTTCAGTTTTCTCTTACAGGAGAAAACTCCATCTACTGAAGAACAGAAAGCTGGGAGTTGGGCTCAAGTTAGAATGATTTCGTCAATTACTATCACCACCCTCAAGAGTATATATCTGTTTCCCATGCACAGCAGATGCTTGGATTTAACTTGACAATCAAACAACTATACAAGGGAGAGAACCATGTAATGAGAATGATGAACATTAATAAACAAACACTGTGTAATTAACTCTTGGTTCACAAGGAATCTATAAAACCTAAAACGCGTTCTCTCTCTCATTGTCTTGGTGTTTACAAGCCTGAGATTCTTGGCTGGTGAAATCCAGAAGCTAATATGTCCCGAGGTACCATAAATCAAAGCCGGCTTTATTTTGTCAGCACGCAGATGGCCCAAATACACAACTCACCTCAATTAAGACCCGAGGAGAGGAGCTAAAAGGGAAAAGTGTTTGGAGAGGAAAAAGGGCACCTGTTCGCCTGTCACATCCGCAGCTCTTCTGATCAGCGGCTCGGCGCTTCCCCCTGAGCTGCTTCCATGCTGAATTAATGATGGCAAACAAAGCCAAAGCCTCCTCACAGCCCCTTTGTGAGTTCATTCTCTTTCCACTTTGGTCCCTCTCAACTAATCTGCAGTGTCACACTTAATGAGATTTTCAGTTTGTAAAGTAAGTGGAGCAATAACTCCCCCAGCACTCGCCGCCATCTCCATTCCCACCATTGCCTGCAATGCTTTTAAGCAACCACTCCTCCTGTCTATTCCTCCTCTCGGTGAAAGATGCATTATGAGGGATTATTACTTATACAAATCGCATTGAATTATTCACACTGCAAAACGCGTGGCTGAAAGTACAGTATGCGTGTAATGTGTGGCGTTATTTGCTTCATTATTCATAATGAGCAGTTTCTGCAGCTTCTCCAGACAATGAGTCATTAAACCTCATGAAAATGAGATAAATATGCATATCGACATGAATTAAAACAGGAATGAACTGTTATTGCTGTTGCCATTTGCAAAGGCTGCTTTATTTCATGTAATTAGTGTTTGATGAGTGTTATGTTAAATATAATCTCTCTTCTATTGGAGAGCGATGCGTTCGCATGTTGTGGTCCTGGTCTACCGCTACTGTCTTGAACATGTACTTCCTGTCGGATTGTTTGACTGATAACCTCAGACACCTCACCTCAGTCGGGTGTCTGGTCTCAACATATCTTTTCCATTGTCTGAGAGTTGTGTCAGTCTTGTTTTGGCCCCTAGTCTCAGGGCTCAGGATGACCCCTGGCTCCAGTTAGGGTCACCAGCCGCTAGCCACCAGGAGACAAAACAAAGATAGACGTGACCAGTGGCAGCTGGTGGATTTTTCTTTTGGTAGGGCCATCTAATCAATTTCAGCAAACATCACGGTATGATTCAATGCAAAACAAGATATCAAACACGCATTACTACTTTGCAGTTAAATATTTAACATGTATTCCAACACTTTGACATAATAAGGACATGTTATTAATACAATTCAGTATATATATATATATATATATATATATACATATATATATATATATACATATATATATATATATATATATACATATGTATATATATATATATATATATATTAGTGCTGTCATATTAGTGCGTTATTAACGCCGTTAACGCAAACCAATTTTAACGCCGTCGATTTTATTAACGCCGTTAACGCATTTTAATTTTTCAATTTTTTTTTTTTCGCGAGCACCACGCCGGATGTAGCTCACCCGGGAGCAAAACAATAGGCACGCCGTTTGGGCTTGGAAGCTAGGCTAACGTTACGGTTTGAAATGAATGAATGGTGAGCGCGATACGGCAAAATGAATGATATTCAGTGAACTGCGAACAGGTGCGCGTGCCAGAAGGGAGCGCGAGTGAACACATTGAACACAGCTAGCTAAAGCTCCGGTGGAAAATTATTAGCTTATGCCGTGTTCACACCATAACGCTACCGTTTTTGAGGAGGTAGATTTTGAGGTGAGGGGACTGACAAGGCAGAAGGTAAAGTGGTCCACCGTTCTATCAATAAGCAGACCTGCCAACCTGTACGCAATTTGCGTAGCGGATACGCATTTTGACGTCAAAGTACGCTGGTAAAAATTAGTCTACGGGTCAATTCCAATCTCCACCCTTACGGACTCACAGACTTTGAGGCGCTTTCCCGTGAAGTCCATGAGGGTTTAGGGGTGTCCCATTGTCACATCGTAGAGTGCTCGAGGCTCTCTGGCAGACATTTTGAGCCCTTTATCAACCCTTTCTGTAAGTCAGCATTACATGCTGACTTTGCCTAAGGGAATTACCCACAGTTCATAGCAATGTGACGTTAAACACGCAGTTCCCAATGGAAGCATGAAGACGTAAAAAAAAAAAAAAAAAGGTAAACAAAGAGACACGTGGGCGTTCAGCCCGATAAAATACACTATAACATTACGGATTAAAGATGGAACATAAAAATACATGAAATCAGAGGAAAGCAAGCAGAAAATATATTTATAAATATTTTGTTTACATTCATCAAACATTTCATTTTGAAAAAACAAGTAAATATATCATCTAAAATGACTTCTCATCTCATGAGAAAGACGTTCAAATCAGTGAATAAAAAGTATAAAATAAATACACAATATTGTTTTATGTAGTCACGTGATATGTTGCAGCAAAGTGCTGTCCCATTCATATTCACACCATCAAGCCCTCACAGCCTCTCACACTCAGCCACTTAGCGGCTGACGTCAGTGAGTGGCTGAGGGTTCAGGGCTTGAGGGTTTAGGGTGGAGATTGGAATTGACCCTAAAAGTAATTTTAGACTAATTGACCAGCACACATTATATGCAATGCAATATAATGTATGACGAGTATTTAATGACTTATCAATATATAGGTTATATATCGAGGTTGGCAGGTCTGAATAAGGCTAAACTAGAAGTTAACACTAATACAAACATTATTTTTGCAGAATGAGTGTGTTAGGGGAGAAGGATGCAGCCATTGTTAAACAGCTGGATTGAAATGCAGCTGGAACTGGTCGTGGCTAAAACTGGAAGGCAAGGTCTCAATAAAAGGGCAAGAGGTGTCCTTTCATCTAGGAGATGTATTCTCCAAAATCAACAGGCAGGGATTCACCAGATGCATTCTCTGCATCAAAGATATAAATGATGCTAACAAAGGCAGCCATGCTCTCCCTTACCACATTGTGCCTCATATACTGTAAATGTTAGACCAGTGACAGGCTGGCATGAAATGGCTTGCATAATACTTAGTAAGGAGGCCATAATCATTTTTGACTCATGGCTGAAGTTAAGTTTCTCCAGCTCTCCCCAGGTTGGCAAAAAAAGCATCTCAAAATGCATCAGATTGATGCTTTAAAATATGGAATATTTAAATGTTTCTTACGGGGGAGCATGCCCCCGGACCCCCTAGAGGGGTAATATCCTTCTCACCTTTTTCACCCCTGACCCGTTTTCATGCCTGGTGCACTCTATAATTTTATTTTGTAAACCCTTGTTTACCTGAAATGTGCAGTAATTTTATTTTGTACCGCCCTGTTTGGCAGTTGTTTTTCAATAAAATAAAGCAAGCCAATCCACTTTTTCATGTTGATAAGAGCATTAAAATGCAAAAAAAAAATTGCGATTAATTGCGATTAATCGCGAGTTAACTATGACATAAATGCGATTAATCGCGATTAAATATTTTAATCGCTTGACAGCACTAATATATATATATATATATATATATATATATATATATATATATATATATATATATATCATGTAGCATAGAGATAAGTAGTCCTGCACTTGACTGATGATTTCAAATGTATTGCTAAATTCCCAAAACCAACGCAAGAGCTGCGTACAAAGGCACAAAAACGATAATTACGTTAGCTTACTCCTTGTTTGCATTAACAGCTCACACATCCCCAGCAATCATTCCTCCTCTTCGTACTGACGGGTGCTTTCACACCCAACCTGTGTGGTTCGCTTGTGAAAGCTGTCAATCAAACCCTTGTGCGGACCAAACCAACCTTTTGTAAAGGTGGGTCTCGGTCCGGATCCAAGGGACAGCTGCGGTTTGTTTGTGGCAAACCAACCAACCAACCTACTGATCTGTAGTCTAACAGTTAACACTGCTGTGTTGTATCTGACGCTGTGCACTTTGTCAGTTCATTAAGTCCATTAAAGAGTGTGTGCCAGCGCTCCCACAGCGAATAATACAAGAGGCCTATTATTGTGGCCTGTCTACCTGTAAGTCTAAAAATACACCGGTCTTATTAATTTTTTCAAGTCAGTTATTATCGTTTTCTGATGCAGATACCTGTCAGTCCGTATGACTTCATGTTTACTTCTCTTGATTTGCTCTTACAAAAGTTAGTGTACCAATCTGGACCAATGGTGTGAACGTGTCCTCCGAGATCTCTTCCAGTGATGGGGGACCACAAGTCCCGTTATGTGTAAGAACCTGAGTCTGAATGGATCAAACCAGTGGCTGTCTTCCATAGTTAGTCTTGTTAGTGTTAAATCCCCTCTTTGTGTTTTCACTGCTGAGCTGCAGTGGAAAAACAAAGAGGGGATTTACTGAAAAAAGACCGTAACTTTGGAAGATACCCACTTAAGTGTTTATTAATGAACTCAGACTGCTGAAGCTGCAGATAAACCTTTGAATACATGAAAAAATGAGAACTGTGGATCTTTGGATGTCTATAATGAAAAGATTACAGTAATCAATAACTGTTTCAGTGTTCATCCAATACCTTTTTAAATGTATTATAACGGTAAACAGTACTACTACTTGCAATCTGAATAGATTACCATATTGTGTGGTGCTGGGATACGTTGCCCCCTTTGGCATATCTGATTTTCAACAACTTCCTTCATTCTTTAATCTACAGACCAAATGTCAAAGGATTTATATTCTTCAAAGAAGATCCGGTTACTCCAAGAGAGAGAGTTGTATTGTGTTTCCATCGCCCATGTAAGGAAATATAAATATCAACCCCAAGAAATTGGTTGAAAGAATCTTAAATTGCACGACTTAAACAAAGAAAGATCAATTAGAATGAAGTCATCTCAGGTTTGAGTTATTTTTTCTATATATTTGTTTTAATTTAAGATAAGGAGTTCTACACTGTAAAAAATGAATCAAAGAATATTGGTCTTATGATCCTCTTATTATAAACAATGAATTGCATGGTTGCTGGGGTGTGCTCTACAAATAAAGTTGCCTGGCCTGAAGAGAGGCTCTGATCCCCAGAGTGAGCGACGATAGCTCAGCCCAGAACACACCTTCAAATGATATCTGTTCCTTCTGAACTTTCAGGAAGCTATTCTTGGTGTTTTTTATAGTATTCCCCAAACGACTGAACTGAAACCAGAGGTGAAGGATGCAGAGTTTGTTTCTGTTTCCCACTTAGTCTGTTTTTATCCACACACACACACACACACACACACACACACACACACACACACACACACACACACACACACACACACACACACACACACACACACACACACAGCTCGAGCTTGTTGTTCCAACACTGTGCTGTGGGATTAGTGTAATTATTTTGATTACTAATTTAGCTTTAGTCTAATTCACAAGTCGGTTAAGTACATCAGGGAAGACTGTTCAGAGAGTTTCCTCCTCACTCAGAACACACACTATTCACTACATAACGCATTCTAGCCCCCCATCACACACACACACACACACACACACACACACACACACACACACACACACACACACACACTACAACATATATGCTACTCAGAGGGAATGTACAAATCCACAAAAGTTCCAGATACATTTCAATACAGCTGAAATGAAAAGAATCTGCTATCTAGAGTTAGTTTCCTTGGACTGACCCTCCTCCACATCAAACCCCAGACTTCTTCTCACACCCTGAGATATGCAAAATATATATTCAGCAATTTGATAGAGACCAGTCCGATGCTTTATTTGATTTGCTCTTGCTCGCATAATGAAGTTTGTTCTTCTCTCAAGAGCAGAGATGTTGAGAGCTAAATTGAGAGTGCGCTGGTGCTGACCTGGGGTCTGCCTGGGGATGTGGAGTAACAGCAATCAAGTGGAGGAAAGAGAGCTCACAGGAGCGCCGTCACAGCTCCATATCTCATTACGATGCAGAGTTGTTGCCCAAAATCAAATTAAACCCGTAATCCAATAAACCGCTTTTTTCCTTTTTTGCTTCCACGGAGGCCAGGACCTCGTCTCAGACCTATGACAAGCTGTAATCAATATGATATAACGGGCGAAGGCATAAATAACTCAGCTGAGGCAAAAAGATGTAGTTACAGGGTCACTCCCGATCTTTGTATTGGCTGCCTGTAATTGCATTTCAGAAATGCCTTTTAGTTTGCTACTGTCTGTCATTGATTGTGAGGTCATGGCGTGACATTAAAGAGGAAGAGGGGGACACCATGCATGCACATTTCATGAATCAGCGATTCTAAACTAAGACGTGTCTGAAAGTGAGTGGTAGCTCCAAAGATAAAAACAGGAAACTAAAATGAGTAAATGAGGGTTGCAACTACTGATTGTTTTCATAATCAGATCTTATTCATATTAGTATTATGATGACATCAGCATGGATTAACCTGTAGGGGACCCTTACAGAGTAATCCGGTAAAAGTTTTTTGGCCTCCCTATTGGGACATATTAGGAACATATCAGTAAGTTTTATTATGGCCATAACATATCACAGCTCTAATCAACCTTGTTACCAGAAACAGGCAGCTGTGTAAGAATCACTTCCTGTTGAGAACTGGTTTCTAGTTGTCTGATTCCTTGCAATGGCATTGAAAACATAGCACTAATATACTTGAGAGGATGCACCTCATTTCACCTCTAACATTGTTATTTTATGTAAAACCAATCTGTATTGAAATTGGCAGGAGAGCTAGTTAGCGTTAGCGGTTATCAGCTGGTGGGCAGCACTAACGCTATCAGGTCCGTTGTTTTTGATAAAAGACCACTGACCTGGTGAGTTTTAGAATAGTCACAATCGACGTGGTCCCTTTCATGGAAAGGCCAATTATTGTGTCCTTCCAGCTGCGACTACACAAAAGAAAACTACAAGGTGGTGGAACATGTTTAGCATGAAATGGGACGCCAACACATCACCAGAACACATCAACGCCAACAGCAAACTCTAGCACTGGGACACCAATACATTTCACCAAAACATGTCATTGGTTTATAATAGAAAAAGCAGTATCAAGGTCTTCCCAATTTCTTTACGTTTCTTTTTTATGGATCAACAAGCCAGGCAGACCTGTTGGAACTCTGTTCTACACCCTTCAACCTCCATCTAGTCATGTACATGCATGTAATGTTGTTGTCCAGGAATACGTGGAGTCAACCTGGTCAGAGACCAGACAGTGTTGACTCAATGTGGGCGCTAGGCTGAGACAATAACATCACAGAATGATTATTTTTGCAAATGAGAAATAAGAACAAATGGCTGTCCAAGATATGACAAATCTGAAAAACACTTTAATTGATAACGGTATATAAAGTATTATTTCACTTCCATCCCATGTTTCAAAATGTATATTTGTCAATTAAAAGTCAACCTGTAATGTTATTAATCCATAAAGAGAACATTGTTTTGTCAGCCCAAAGCACTAAAAACAAATTATCATATTCAGATCATTACAATATGTTGCCAAACATCAAATAAAGGATTAAGTTTAGTACTGATATTGTTCATATTTCTCTGCTCTTGAATGTTCCCCATGAATATTTAGGAATAATACAGATGAAACAGCAGTTGTTCACTGCTGTCATCATGTGCAAACTAGAAGTTATGACAAGAAATGAGGCAAAATGATTTAATAACAATGAAAACTCTGGCGCTAAACACTCTTAAATCACTTCTCAGAAGGCATAAATTGAAAGTATTCCCACAGCCTTTTTTTAAATTATTAATAGAATCAAAGTGACGGCCAATAGATTGCTTTTAGCCTTATCCTTCTATTCCAATTAAATTCACACCAGCTGCTTCCTATTCAAAGCATGTTGCCTAGCTGCACTTCTTAATCACACTTCTGTGGGGGAGTTCATTTTCATTCCAATGACTCCAACCAAGTGCTCACCTGCATCTCTGCAGCAGCCTCTGAGCGGCCGAGCGAGGGGAACGAGGCCCACGCGCCACATTAATGTGGATTCAGAGTGAGCTCAGCTGTAAGTGAACGGCAGCCAGGCTGAGAGGAGCCCTTATCAGCCGGAGCGGGGTTAGGCTAACGCTATCTCCACTGCTCATTTCTGAACATCATAAGCCAGGTAGGTTTATGCAGTGGTTCCTCTATTCCGGCTGCTAATGGGAAAATCAAAGGCCTGTGTCGCCTCTGAAGCCAGAGGGTGGAGGCTGCTAAGTGAACGCCGCGCTCCGGATTTCATGCCATGTCTGTCTTTCTCTCTCCGCATCATCAAAGCAGAGCAGCAGAGGAACACGAGCCGTTATCCATTACCTGAGGACTAATTGGCCCTTTAATTCCATATCAGATCCGCGCTCACTTCAGTGGCTCTGAACTGACGGAGTGGCCGCGCAACGTCAGACGTATCAAAGCACTCTGTCGAGGCATGGCGTGTAGCAGACCCGTTAACATGTCAGCCACCAGAGCTTTGTGCTCTCGGCAGGTATGTCATGAGGGAGTGGGCTATGTACTGGGCACAGGGTTAGGGCTCATTAAAGACTGCCACTGTGAGAAGATGGTAAAACCACAAAAAATGACGACAAATGGGACAAACAACATATGTTAGGTAGCAGAGAAATAATTGGAACATTTTAAATTAAGGTATTCAATTTATAGGAGGGCAACTTGTGATCATTAGATTTCAAAATCACCAATATAACTGCACGTCATGTGTGTTTAATTCACTGAAACAACCCCTAATCAAAGTAACAGAAGATGTTTCCTACACTTCATGAATGCACTTTAAGACGTGTTTTTCACACCTCAATACTGAGGTGTGAAAAACACGTCTTAAAGACAAGACAAGACAAGAATGTGAAGCATACGCTTCACATTCTTGCAGAAAGAATGCCAGGATGACAGCAGGCAAGTGGCCATGTGAACAGACAGACATTGTTAAAGCCTTTTTAACCCATCAACCTAGTATCCCCATCCTATTTGAAATGTTCTTGAGAAGTACTTGTACAATCAGAGAGTGGAGTCATATAACTCTGGAAAATGATGTCCACAATAATCGTCTGCCCTGATGCCATTGGATGTATGTGGAGAAAGTCACAATATCTGGGGTTCAAAGGTCAGTAGAGCTTGGGTCACAACATGTTGTTGGAGATCAGGACAGTTGACAGATCCAGAGAAAATGTCTGAAATGCCCATCGAAAAAAGAAAGGGCTTTTCTCTTTGCAATGTAATGTATTGCACTTGTACACCTGGTGTAAACGCAGGGTAAAGACCTGAGGGTTTTTAGTGCTGACTCAACACTGCTTATGACACCCCACATGAGTATTGGACGAGTTTTAACAGAAAAAAAAGACAAAAACCTAATAGTTTGACCATTCTTATGCTGCGTTCACACCAAGTGTTTACCGCGTCAGTTTACTCGCTCCTTATTCGGGCCGTGTCAAAGGGGGCGTGGCTTATCTCCGTTGCTTGTCTCTGTGAAAGGAGCTTTCATTTCCGCTATCGACCATGGAATAAATAACCACTAGTTCTGCTTTATACTTGTTGTGGAAGTCCCAAACATGTCGGAACATGAAACGCCCTCGTGTTTAGGTTCATAATATCATCCGTAGCCGCACACAGCTCGGTGAATTTCACCGACTCCTCCAGGAACTGCGTCTGGCTTATCTCCGTAAAACGGATACCGTTTCCTTCATCCACCATAGAAATAACCACTAGTTCTGCTTTATACTTGTTGTGTAAACTCCACATACGTGGGAACATCAAACTCCATGGTGTCTGGGTTCATAATATTATCCGTAGTCCCACAACAGCGTCTGAATGAAGCCGCTACCAACGCTACTTCAGGACCAGCAGC
Source organism: Myoxocephalus aenaeus (assembly GCA_038501785.1). Lineage (NCBI taxonomy): Eukaryota > Metazoa > Chordata > Actinopteri > Perciformes > Cottidae > Myoxocephalus > Myoxocephalus aenaeus. The sequence goes on along the minus strand of JBAMJR010000419.1, from coordinate 1,832,169 downwards.
AGTTTGATTCAGCAACGGCAAGACGGCGGTGATGAGGGTTCGCCCCACGTCAAACAAGCTATTCGCGCCGCCTCAAACGTGTCATTCGGTATCTTGCTTTGTAAGAAAGACAGTCGGTGACGTCCCATCCTAATGCTCGACCAGCAAATTAAAGAAGGCTTTAATTTGTGCAACATCCCCGCTGCCCTTGACAAGCGTCCGAGAGCGTGTTACATCCTCTGTAAAACGATATATGTGAGAATAAATCAGAGTCCTCTTCACGTTGTAGGTCACCATTGCTCAACCTTGCATGCATAACGAGAATCAGAGTGAAACCCATTTGCAGCATCGCCCCTGTTTCTGAACTCCCCAATTGTAGAGCTCTTCAAAAACAAGCGCTGGTATTTGAGCAAAAGGTACACAGGTTGACTTTGACTGTGTCAAGCCCTGCCTATTGTCCTGCTGCATGATGGGGCTTTTGTAGTAATAATGTCCATTTAAAACGCTCATTGTCCTCACAGTGTGCGTTTCAGCCTGATGCCGTGTAACATTAATCACGGTGGACAGCAGCGGGCTGACAGTGTCAGCCTGAAGGCCAGGAAGGGTTGGCATGGTGGTGAACAGGCCGGATATATCTTGTTCCTCTGAGCCATAGAGCTCCATTGTTGTCCAAAACTATTAAAAACACATGAATGAGCCACACAGTGACACTGGGTGACACTGGGTTCCCTCATTACCATGAACACTGTGTATTATTTGGGCTCATTCCCACACACTGTGGATTAATCCGCTGCTGAAAGTAGACCTTAACCCATGCACCATACCTTCCTGTTTGAGTAACATGTTAAAAACTACAGTGGCCACATGTTCAATGAAATTACTAAGGCTTTTATTTTTATGAAACTATATATCTGGCAAACAAGACAAACATTTTCATAAGGAAAATATGGGGTTTGGCGCTGAGAGCTGCAGACAGGGGAGGAAAGTCAGAAAGTATTCAGTCTGTAGGTCAGACTGAAGCCTTGTTTTTTAAAATGATCTTTACTGCCATTTTGATTTGTAAGGGAATGAAATACATGTTGTGAGCTTTGACAGACTTAGTTTCATTCAGGGGACCTAAAGTATTGTCTTATTGGTTTTCTAGTGATGGAAACTTACAAACATGTGATCACAAAGTAGCGTGTTGGAAAACAAAACATTATAAATAATAAATTACTGAATACTATTTTCCTATCAGACCTCGAATCACCTTCATTATTCCAGACCATAATTTAGTTGCAAATGAGGAGTCACACATGGCAACAGTGGATCTCTGGCTGATAGAGGTTGAGCTGAAGAGGACTTGAACTCACGGCATGGAAGTCTTAATGAAAGGTATTTAAAATGTCAGATTTAACCTGAGATGTTATCACTTGACTCAACGGCTCTTTGGGGTTCAGCACAAAGATTTTCTGGGAGGAAATTCATGCAATTGAATTAATACGATCCAATTTTCCTCTGCACATATTTGTTCTGAATGACTGTTGGGTGGTGGAAACGTTCTCCACTGTGCCCTCTAGTGCTGATTCTTTTACATGTGTAAACTGTGTTGAGTTCACTGCCCTCCTTCATTCCTGTTCCTTTAGCACTCTCATGGTGCTCTGAGCAGAGGAATGTTTTGTGTCATTGAGGGCAGTTTACAGCCATCCAAAAGAAACAGAAAAGAAACAATTAGTGAACATGGAGGTGTTATCACCGGCATCAACATGAAATGAGTAGATCAGAAAACAGGGAGATATCCTACTAAATTATATATATATATATATATATATATATATATATATATATATATATATATATATATATATATATATATATATATATATATATATAATCTGCATTTGCAGAAAATAAAGAGTGCTATCACTATTTGAGATTATGTTCACATGACAGTCGTCATGTTTTGGAATGAAGCAACTCTCAAAAGAAGAATAAGCCTCACATGTTGTGTTATTACATGCTTGTTTCTGCATAACCTTGACCAGTAAACTAGAGATCCCAATGAGACGCATTACTAATCCATACAGCGTCTTTATTTAGCTACATCTGTAATTTCCCCGGGTTGAACTAAGCCGCGTCGCATCCCGCCTGCCCGATCCACGGCTCTCACACACACACACACACACACAGTCAGAGTGACGCCGCTGTATTCAAATCTGGCACTGAACTCTCTGATGTGATGTGGAGAGTTAAACTGTGAGATTTTCCAATGTAGTTCACAGTCGTGTGAACAGCTGATGTATTATTAGCTTCTCAGAGTATTTCTCCTGGTAGCCATCGAGGATTTAGTCCAATTTAAAAAAAGAAGGGTGGATTAGAGAGCCAATTCCATCCCTGCATTCCCTATTATACGCCTGTGTGTGTGTGTGTGTGTGTGTGTGTGTGTGTGTGTGTTGGTTGTAACAAGCTAAATAAACAGTGAGAGGGAACATGCAAGTCTTAGTGCAATAACGGAGCAGCGTCTGCATCTCAATGATTCATTAGGCTCAATCCTCGGGCTGATGATTAAAAATATTTCCTTGTGTAAAACATTCAGCCAAATACATAAGCGTCCCTCCAGGGTGACGAACACATTAGTCAAATAACTGCTGCTAATGTGTTATTAATGATTGGACATGATTCATGACTGACAGACGTGCTTTTTAAGAAGTGATGCTGAGGTGTTGAACACGGGGAAGAAGATCCTCTGACATGTTCATCATGCTCTAGCTGGGCACACACACCATCACTACAGCGTCCTCCCCTCCCAGCCTGCTGCAGCCTAAACTCTGCATTTATGCTGACTCTACCAAATCTGCAATAGCAAACACATTCAATTAACTCCACAGCATTTTTTTATTTATTTTTTGGGAATGGCTTTGCTGCCTGAGCCATTAACTTGAGACTCAGAGCCAAATAGTTTTAAAATTTTAGCTGAGTCAAAGATATAAAGTGTGGTTTTATTGGAGAATGTGCAGCTACAGGAGACATTCTGCAGCAGCAGCGCTGCATCCAGCTCCACTAATGCTGGCTCATTACTCACAAAGTAATGTTACTACGTATTACCGTCTGCTAGTAATTCATGACATTCCTGCTTTACTGTGATACCTCTGGAAGTGGTCAGTGCTTCAGAGATTAGCTCGAGTTAGACTTTCTCATGTGGAGAAGAATTGTAGTTTAATTAATCGCATAATACTCGCTGCAGCATCTCTGTTGCTCGTACGTCCAAATGATGTGCCCACATGCCCATTTATATAGAATGGATAGGGACTTTCTAATCTGTCAACCACTAAAAGCGCTTTAACGCTACATGACATCATTCACACCCTGATGGCATCATTCACCCATTCACACCCTGATGGCATCATTCACCCATTCACACCCTGATGGCATCATTCACCCAAACACCCTGATGTTTGTGGCTATTCATCAACTTACTGCATAACACAGTGGAAACAGTGACAGGTGTGCACCAGCCTTTCTTTTCATTGCTATTCTTTTCTGCACTTTTTTTTAACAGTACGACCGATGTTTTTATATATTTATATAAGCCCCTCCCCCACTTTTTTTCTTCTATATTTTTAGATGAAATGATAAAGGACAGTGACATGCACACCTTGATACTTTCCCCACATGTAAATGCTGCAGTCCACAGAAGACAACAGCACATCGTCTGTGCCTTTTACTGCCTAACAATAAGTTGAGCTCTGAGTTTAAAGAATGATTTGATTAAAGTCAGAATTGTACTTTTCTCTGGACCTTCATATGATTATTATTATTTATTTTTTTACAATAGCTTGATTGCTTTATTGAGACAGAAGGGAATACATCCATCTTCTTATTTGAAGGTTTTTATGTTAAATTGGTGACAGTGAAATAGTGATGAACAGTTTATTAGATATACAGATTTATCTATACATACGCAGGTTTGCATACGTATGTAGTATATCATCTATACAGGTATGTAAGTATATTAATAAATATGCCATATGCAGTTAAGTGTGTGACTCTATAAATATGTCTGCAAGTATATAAGTATATTCAGAATAAAATAAAAAGGAAGTAATGTTTTTGAAAACGCAAGTGTTCAGAAAGCATTACCTGCTATAAACAGAAGGGAAAATGTAATACAATGAAGGTAATAACATATTGTTAACAATGATATCATAGTATTGATATTTCAACCATACCTCTGCATATGCTCTAGCACCCATCCTGCATGTAAGCAGCACCACATGTAAATGGCATTGCAAAATTATGAAACATTAAAAAACCAATAAATCCATGCATGCTAAAGTAATAAAACAAAAGTAATACAATAACACAATAAATGATTATTGGTTGTACTCCAGGCAAGAACAGGGTTTAAAAAACGATGATTAAGCACAATACGTTTTAGTATTCAGGTTCCCTGAGATCCTCTGGGAGGTTGTTCCAACAGCTGCAACATCAGAAGCTCCAGAAGCCTTCCCTTGCTCTGGGACGGCTAACATGTCCCTGGGAGCCCCGAGGGCCCCGGGGCCCCTCCTGGTTCACAAGTCCTGAGCAGCTCATGTTTTAAGTAATGGCCTGTGAGGCCTGATAGATCCCTCCCCCCCGAGCCGCAGGCCCGACGCTCACAGAGCCAAGCAGATCCATCAAAGCGACAGGATGAATTAGCGCTGCGACACCTCACTACCTGTTAGTAGGAACTCCCATCAGCATTAATTGATTTGATAAATGCCCGAGCATCCACAGACTGAGAGACAGAGCCACACAGAGAGACAGGGACACCTTTAACCTGTAACACTCAGTCACACCTCACAACTTCACTACTTCACTACCAAGCCACACAGTCATGACCTCAGCAGGTTTTAGAAACCTGTTAAATACTTAAATTAGCACTTTCATGTTCTGATTCCAGTATGTTATACACATCTAACTTCCTGGTTTTAGTTCTGCTACAAACTCTCAGGCCTACATGTTAGAAAAAAACAGTTATGCTTTATTTTACTGCTGCAATTTCCTCTTAATTTCCCAGGACGTTTCCATGGAAATAGCTATGTAATCTAATAGAAAATAGCTTAGACAGTTATCTTAATTTCTTGAGTTCAGTTCAAAAGCAATTACAGATTTCCAGAAAAATGTCCCTGAAAGAGCTTCTCCGTTTAAATAAAACCTTGGAGGGAAATTCAGTTGAACTCAAGGTTCAAGGACCAAAAGGTTCCACAACGTTCCACAACTGTAACTTATAGAAGTATACACTGTAATTTTATTATGTTGGATATTCTTTCTTCCATTTTTTAGGGGGCAGTTTAAAAATAATCTGAAGCGAAGGTCTCAGGACATGCAGCTGTAAAGCTCCTCTGATCTGTGATGCTGGACTTTAACTGGAGGGCATGTCCTCAGGGTTTTTACAATTTGGGGGTTTTACAAAACCTGTTGAATTACACTCAGATTACACTTAATATGTTTATAAAGTTGCATTCAATGACCACAGTACGCCATTTGGCCCACGGACATTATTTCTTCATTATTACCCTGAATGCCACCTTGTTTGACAATTCAGTGTTCAGATTCATTTGATCCGTTTTAATGCCCTCATATGTCTCTGCTATGTATTTTCTAAAACAATTTATTTTGTACCAAGACCCCTCCTGTGTGGCAACCAAATGCTGAGAGGCTCCTTTCACTGTTGGAGTCCCAAGCTGTGATAAACACCCCTTCAGTGTCTGCTCAGCACAGCCAGGGACATATTTACTGAAGCTTATGAAACCCAACTGGTATTTCACCGGTGACTTCATCAGCAGAGCCAGCTCTACTGGTATCGTGTTATTACACTACCTGGTCCCCTGAAAGCAGAGGAAATAAGAAAGTGGGCCTCGCGTTAAAGCTACGACAAACTACCACTATCATTTTGTGTCGATTTTGGGGACAAAAGTTTTTGATTTAGAAAACCTTTCATTCTACTGCAGCAGGGTCCTGGTTCTGGTTATCCAGCGCCTCCCTTCCCTCTGGTGGGCCCAACAAAACCGCCTGGGCCTCAACCAGGGGGGTCAGTGTGGCGGAGCTGAACCAGTTTCTGAGGAACCTGGGTGACTTGAACATCGGTGGAACCGATGACGAGACGCACTCTTTTGGCTGATTGTGTGGATTACTCATGTAGGTCATAGAGAGGCATCAGTACCACGTTGAGACCGATTCAGCAGAAACAAACTCATCACAGTTACTTTAAGATGATTTTGTCGAACCACAGTACCGTAAAAGTCGGGTTACGAGCCGCTACTACCTTCGGTCAGTGTCCCCGTTAGCTCACCGCTGTAGCCAGCTGGGGCTCCTGCTAGCGCTCCGTTACTTCCCCGCTAACTTCTGCTCGCTCTCCGCTAACTTCCGCTAGCTCCCATGAAAACCACCGAAGGTAGCGGGACCAGGCTCGACACCCGACTTGGGCAGAGGGGACGCGGGCAGTAGCAGCAGCAGCGGGCGGTAGCAGCAGCAGTGCTAGCTAGCACCAGCGCTAGCTAGCACTGCTCCTAGCTTGCTACGGCGGGGACACTGACCGGAGGTAGGAGCGGCTTGTAACCCGACTTTTACGGTAAACATCACATCACCACAGAGCAACATGAATCCACCTTAAAAGCAAATGAATGCACAAATAACTATTGATAATTGCTCCATCTGGGATGGAGTTATGAGCAGCAGACTTGATGGAACGTCTCTGCTCAGGAGCTGCATTCCTGCTCCACTGACACTGATACACACACCAAACAGGCTTTTCCTCAGCAGGCAAACAGACTCATGACTCATGTCTGTGTAAAGGTGATGCTGACTGGACATTAGGCTCCCTGTCTCCATCACCTGCACCGGTCCCTCAGCTTTAATCCTCAACAGCACGGATCTGAGTTCCGTCTGTTTCAACTGGAGGGCTGACATGTGAGCATGTTTATGTTGTACGTTTGAACAAGGCCCCGGCATGGAAGTCCAATTCTCTGCCTGAGGTAGGATGGCGATAAGAAGGGCCAAATAAATCCCAATGAGCAGGAGGACGTGTGATTCCCTTGAGGAAGGCGGCGTTTGAAGTGGAGGGGTCAGCTTGATAAGAAGAGCTATTCAAGTGAGCCGGAGGAGAGAGCGCGGAGAACAGGAAGTCAGAGAGAGCCGATAACCAGGCGAGGAGACGGAGAGGAGCGGTACATGAGGAAGAGCGATAAGGGCTTCTCCTCTTCTTCGTCCAAAGGAGGACCCTCATACCGCTGACACGTGATTGACAGCTGTCAGCCTGTCACACTGTGACTGGAAACCATCCACCGGCAAAAAATACATCAATAATAGAATTGTAATTCTGAAAATCAATAGGAACACATATCCAGGGCTGCTGTGAGTAATGAAGCCCTGTCACCGGGAGCTGATAAGGAGCATGACGGGTCCTGACGGGTCTATTCCATCACCATTGGCCCTCAGTCCAGAGAGAACACAGGACACACAGCTCTGTGATGTAAGATATTGATTAGTGAACCAGGAGTGTGTGTTTGCAGTGAAATGTTGGTATCATTCAAGTTACAATCCATAATTTGCCCAAACAGAGCCACCATGAAGAAGTGAGTCCATAACAGCGGCAGAACATTTAACCCAGTGCTGATTGACACAACGGATCAATAACAACAATTATTCACTCACTTTTGGATCAAGATGTCATTTCATGAGAGGTGGGAAATGACGAGCTGTAACTCTGCAGTGCATTTGACTTTAAAAGTAATTTATTCTCAGCATGAAATCAACCATTTACTTATAATAAAAATCATGCTGATGGAAACCAATAACTCTGGCTCTGATGGTTTTTATGTTTGAATTTGTTAATGTTATAAATTGTTAATGTTAGGGTAGAATGGATAATTACAAACTCTAGCTTTATGAAACCTCTTTAAAACCCAAAGTAGATGATGAGATAAACAGAAAACTGGATACATTAGTGCACATACATTCATATATTTAAGCAGTTTATGAATGTCATTCTTAGATGTATTACTCAAGAGGATTTGTTTTATATTACGTTAAAAAAAGAAGATAATTTACCATAACTTAAATGAACAACATGAATCTGAATCTACAGTCAGGTCCATAAATATTTGGACATTGACACATTTTTCTTTATTTTGGCTCTGTACACCACAACAATGGAGTTGAAATGAACAAATACTTTGTTGAAAATCCTTTGCAGTCAATGACAGCCTGAAGTCTGGATTCCATAGACATCACCAGACGCTGGGTTTCGTCCCTGGTGATGCTCTGCAGGCCTCTACTGCAACGTCTTCACTTCCTGCTGCTTCTTGGGGCATTTTCCCTTCAGTTTGGTCTTCAGCAAGTGAAATGCATGCTCAATTGGATTCAGGTCAGGTGATTGACTTGGCCATTGCAGAACATTCCACTTCTTTGCCTTAAAAAACTCCATTGTTGTGGTGTACAGAGCCAAAATAATGAAAAATGTGTCAATGTCCAAATATTTATGGACCTGACTGTATATATATATATATATATATATATACAAATATAATTTTAAAGAAGACACAACAGGAGATCAGGGTTAGCGATGTAACGTATAGATAGTGCCATTGACTTCCCTAGTTGATAGTAGTTATTTTTTTATGTATTTATATATATGCAAATGAGGCGTTCTCTTTTCAAACATATGCTAATTTTCAAACATTTCCAGAACATACCATTGGATAAAGCCAGGTTCAAAATGATTGTTTCATTTTGTTGACATATCAGAGCCAAAGGTTTTTACAGAGGGAATGTTGTTTATCACTTTGTGTCACTACATAATTACAGCCATGAAACAAAAAGTATGTTGGAGGAGAAGTACTCAAATAAACACCTGAATGTGTATTCTGGATGTTTTATCTCCAATAGTCTGTAGAAGATATATTTTGGAAGCAAAATAGCCCCAGATCTTAAAATTGACCAGTGCATGAAAGAAGTGATGTTTTAGCCCGGAGAGTCTCTCCTTTCTAAGATGAGCGCGTTATTTTAGGATGATTGAGGTGCAACAGTTCTAAAGAAAATCTACAATACCTAAATACATAAATATACAATATCAAACATTTACATCTAGATATACACATCTAAAATAACTGCTCTTCTAATCTGATCTGAAGTAGGTAAAGTGTTATGAAAGGATATCGTTATTAGAGGTATTGTTATGATGCATGTGTGCATTTAGATTTTAGGGAATCAGGAAAATATGTCATGAATCAGATGTGTCATGGAAGATGTTGCATTCAGCCCCTCTGCCACTGATAGTAGTCTGCTTTTACTTACATAATGTCAGGTCGTTCAAAGAGCTGACCGCTAGCAAATTCCTCCAAACTAAATGATGAAATTGCTTATTTTTTATAGGGTTCCAAAAGGACCAAAGTGAGTTTTGTGGATATGCCAATCGGTCGGCTTTTACCTTTAATACTGTCAGATTTAGCGGGCCATCTTAAAATAACACCCATTCCAAGGGATGACGTTAACCATCGACTGTATAAGAAGTGGATGGACTCATTGTGACGTCACCTATTGGTTTGGGAAGTTGCTGGTTTTGCTGTTGCCATCTTGGATTACGGACGTTGTTTTTTTTCTCAACCATATTTAGAATGTGGAGGAGTGACGTAGAGACGGCACGTACGTTCTGGTCAGGCAGAGACCTGTCAATCACAGTAAGCCCCGCCCTAAAGCGTCCCCTGCTTTATGGTCTGTTTGACTCTAAATTACCATAATTTACTAAATGAACTTCATGATGTATTGAAGAAGACTTGAAACTAGAGATTGAGACATAAACTCATGTTAACAATGTTTACTGAGGGAATACATCAAGAGAGAAGTAGAGTCATTTATATAGACTTCTATACAACCAGAGGAGTCGCCCCCTGGTGGTCAGGAGAGAGAATGCAGCTTTAACACATGAAGCATAGACTTCTATACAAACAGAGGAGTCACCCCCTGGTGGTCAGTAGAGAGAATGCAAGTTTTAAGACACTTTGCATCGGCTTCACTGGGCAGACCCGGAGGTCGCCACCTGATTTCAACACGAGACTGACCAGAAAGTAATCACTCATTAGTCGACAGATAATAATCTGAATGAAAGCGTCTGAATCAAACCGTACATTTTGTTTCACAAATCCGCAGCACGTCAGTTACACATGGAAGGAAGGGAGAGAGCAATAACATGGGGGTTGTCACTCTGTTGTTGAACCGTACTGACTTTATCATTTGTTCCTCTTCAAAGAAAACATCTGTGTCATCAATGTGCCGTCTGCTTCTCCTCGGCTGCATTATACATTCGCTTCTTAGCTGGGAGTGACAGCGGCGGCACAAACAGCTGACAGACATGTGGGCGTCGACAACACATTGGAGCACTGTACTTGTGAAACGGTCCCTCATGCTCACCCCTCCTCGGTGTCCTGTTCCTGTCCCTGTTCTGTTCCACGTCTCACGCGTCGCTCATTCACGGCTTTGGACTGGAGTCAGGAAATAGACAACAGAGTCGCCGCTTTGAAGATTTAATGCCGGGATTTAGCTGTGCTGTGATACAAAGATTGTGGAAGGAGAACAGATGTAGCACCCGGATAACTGCAGTATTCAACAAGCAGCCGGCTGTAGATTAGGTGTTCTGACACCAGCGGCCCTCAGTGACTGGACGTCCAGGACAGAACGGAGGAAACGTGAGACTTTGTATAGGTTTTGTTGCAAGAAATTGTAGCGCTACATGATATCTCTCCAGGTTTCAGATCAGACCGTCCCAGTGTGGATGGTCAGTGGAAGAGATTAGTGGGAGTGGTCAGTGGGAGTGGCTAGATTGGTTAAATAGTTGCAGAGCCTGAAAGTCGTCCCTCAGGTTGTGCTTTCTCTAACAGCACTAACAACAAGCTCCACCAAGCAAATGATTAGTTTGACGTATTGTGCGAGATGTGGTTGAGTTTAGGACCAAACTAAACGTAACATTAGGTAAGACAAACTATTTCAGGTTGGATGAGTGGTCTTTAAGCATCTTGGTCCATTGCAACCCGACAATATTGAACCGAACCCTGAAGAGCAGGAAGCTCAGAACATCTTCATAAAACAAAGGAAGAGGAAGCGTTTCCTCACAGGCATCATTTCAGCAATGACTCTATTGATTAACAACGGTGTGTTTCTTGTTTCAACATTGCTTTTTTTTAAGCATGACCATGATCACATTAGTATTGTAACCAATGAAGGTGCCATAAATGTAACAACGTGTTCCTTTAATCCTAGCCACCATGTGTCCTTAACCTTAACACACTATCATTAAGTAAGAACCCAAAGGGTGTCATGGGAGACTGAGGGTTTATGTTGGCGTTGATGTTAAGCACACTCCGTAAAGTCAATACAAAATAATTATCTCAAAGAAGTTGCCCAACTTCTGTTGCATCAGTGATGGATTGACTTGTAACAGACCAACCAACAGGAATAATATGAAAGAATGTAATTGCAACAAAAAATTGTTTTAATAACAGTACATTCTATTTACATACGTATATATATATATATATATATATGCTATAAGGTCTCGACACAATATACTCCATCGTGGTTTTCCCTGCTGCATTAGTTACCATGGCAACAGAGCTCACTTTGAACTTGAGATTTTTTTTGTGAGGCCAATTAAGCTTCAAATTAAATAATCATGTTTGGTGAGACAGGCCAGTGCTTATAACAGCAGCTCTGATGTAACTATTAAAGGATTGAATACAACTTAATGTTCCTGGACACAGGATTCTAGATTAAATTCTGTATTTGCCTGCTCAGAATGTTACAGGCATGCAGTGTTATGCATTGTTAGAGTGGAAACCCCACTGAAACAGCGCGTGGAGCATGTGATACTAAAACCTGTCCAGTGAAACACAGACTAATAGAAACATTTAACTGCTCTTTAGAGGCTGAAACCAGCTTTATCGCAGGTTTTAAACCGCTGAGTAAAATCCTTCCACATCCCACTGCAATGCGAGGGAAATAGTCCAATATTGTCAGCCGATATATATACGGGTGTAACCCTTTGATGGTCTGCTCACATGAGTGTTCATCACTCATTGATCTCTTCTACAAGTCATCCGTACATGTTTCTGCAGCGCCCGCTTGGCCGGTCATTGTAACATCGCAGGATGGAAAGATGTGAGAGGAGATAACGGACATGGCTGGTAATTCCCATCAGCGGGCGGCGTGAACTCCGATGGCAGATCCATCACTGCCGACGCAGTGGAGGGAGGCGTCCTCCTCCTCCTCCTCCTCTCCATTTCCACTACTCCAGCGTGCAGCATCTCAGCCGGCTCTGTTTCACTGGTCAGTCGAGCCCGTCATCAGGTTACAACGCAGGGCAATCCATCAGTACAGCGGCTGCATCGTATCCATTCACATGACGGTAACGTGTACAGTATCTGTTCACTGCACTCAATGCCTTAATTCATTCTGAGCAGCTAGAACTGGAACATGCATCTCTTCCACATATGGATATTATGCCACTTGGCCATCCACGGGGGGAAAAGAAGAAAAAACTCAAGTCCTTAGTCTCAATTTGAATTTTGAAGACGTGTTTTTCTTAAAAAAAGAAGCGAGAGTTTACATAATTTGAGGGTTTTTCTGGAATCTTGAAACAACAGAAAGTAAATAACTACATTGTTTAATGCTAGTGAAACTCATTTAGTCATTTAATGACTATAATATGTTAATCTGTCAATTTGTTAATTATGTACTTGAAATGTGACAAAGCTGCTTAATTATATTGGCATTACATATACAACATATATTTGATATATATATATATAAATGACTTTAATATTTTACTATTATTTAAATTCTCATAATCTTTGCATTTGGTTGTGATGTCATAGTAGTAGAGGATTGTTCTGTTCTTTTATCAAGTAGTTTGTTGGAACGCTGCCACACAGTGGTGTAGAGAAGAGTAAATATACAGTATAATCATGAAGATAATATCAGATCCTACTCCATCTATACTTTGATGTATAAGATGTAATATGTTTGCCAGCTGTATTCTTTATACAAAATGAAAGTGACTCATAATCTGCTGAGCTAGGAAACAGAATACATTCATATTAAGGGTCAGTGATTCATTTTATTTATTAAAGAGCTTCGATGAGGTATTAGAGGAACAATAAGACGTGTATTAGAACACGATAGTGGTCTTAAAGACACGCGTGACCTCTTCAGTGAAGTATGATGAAGTATCTATGTTACCACGCTATTGGACATGCAAAGCAGTCGACCAACAACTCAAACAACAATTTGTCCCTTTTTCAAATTTCCCTTTTTTTGTTTCCTTTTTTCCTGTTAAAGTGAAGTGTTTGTTTTTTTCTTGCTTGTTGCTTTTGTTTGTCCTTCTCAAAATCTAAGGTCTGAGGATAAAGGGTGCCATATGTCTCTTTTTAAAATATATTGCTGTAATCACATCATATCAAAAACACAATTGTGTGTGTTCCTTGGTGTGAAGCCAATGAGGTAGAAACATTTTTAGGCCAACAAAAATAAACAAATAATCATGAGGAAGCTTGTCTTTGGTGTCTGGGTTGTGTGTAGAAGTAGTTTCAAAAAGACTGAAATGACCTGACTTTAACTGAGAATACACACTCACTGAACCTATGACCAACACTTTACTGTGGAACAAGTCACTGTCTGGAGGAGCAGCTTTTCCACAAATTCCAAATAAATTAAACAAAAAGTGCAATTCAAAAGGATTCATATATACAACATTAACTTTTCTTGTGATGACCTCATCAGTAAATACTGAAAAACATTGTGCTTTAAGCAGCACTCAATTCTCCTCACGACCCTGAGTTTGTTCCTGTCATGCAGGCAGCGCCATCAGTTGTGAATGTTATATTCAGTAGGCTGTTAAATTTAATTATCCTAAAAACCCAGAGTCTCCCCATATCAGGATGGTTTGACCCAAACTGGCACACGCTGCTGGAAACATGGAGGACAAGTGCAGAACAAGTTGAAACCAGAGCCGCAAAAGGCAAAGGCTGAAACGGGTCCCACCAGTTGAGAATCACTGGTCTTTACCAGAGACGTGGAAAAGCTGTGGAACAGGCTACAGTGTGGGAAAAGCTGTGGAACAGGCTACAGTGTGGGAAAAGCTGTGGAACAGGCTACAGTGTGGGAAAAGCTGTGGAACAGATTCTATGGAGCGTCATTGGAGAGGAATCGGTGAGCCAGACTCTCATCAGACTAAATGAGCCAAATGGTCCCTGAAGCCATCACCGTTACACTCATGCTCACGCGTTAGAGCATATATGGTGTTTGGGTTTGTACGGCTCATTGTCAACACAATCAGAACATTTTAAAATTAGATATTTTTAATAATTATTTTTTCAATTAAATTGGAATAAAATCTTTTTTTTTTAAAGAATGGATGTGTTTCTTAATGCTTTTTATGTTTTGGAAGTTAACACAGTTGAAGTTGTTAAACCACAGTGAGGGAAGATTTGTGCATATGCAAAAAAAATATTGACTACATGGAACAAAAACACAATAAAGCTGTTATAGCTGCGTATGTACGCATCCAGCACACAAATCAATATGCATTTGGACAGCTGATGATAGTATGCCAATATTCAGCCTTCTTTTTGCCCTTTATGGTCTCCACCAACTCCTGAGAAAGAAAGCTTTGAACACTTTGTAGGATGAACTGTCTGCCTGCTATTCGCTGTGCAGTGACTGTATCAGAGCTTCTTCCTCCAATGGGAAGGTCAAAGGTCGATCAGAGCTCTGCACACCTACATCTGTGGGCTGTGAACCCAAAACAATGAGCTGAGGGTCACGAACACATAGTCATGTAACAGGAGCCACCAGGTGAATGAACTAGATATCACCATGAAAATAACAAGTTGACAACTAACATTGAGAGACATTTTTGTGACGTTTTCTGAAAATTTGTCTAAATATCTTTCAAAACAGGATTTCCAAAAATAGGATTCTTAATATTGGATAATGCCAGGTTAAAAAATATTATTTCCATGAATTGTATCATTCTATCACTATAAATCAGAAAACTCTGTTGGTAGAACACTTTAGGAAAAACACTGTAAAACCTTCAGAATACAGAGGAATTCAACTGGAAGTGAAGAGTCTTTAACTTCAAATAAATGTTGTGTGTGATTCAATTTTGCAAGACACTGCAGGTGAATAGGTTGGACAATTAAACTAATATATATATATATATATATATATATATATATATATATATATATATATATCACCAGGAAACTACCCTCGCTCATTAATAACATGAAGAGAGTTATTCTTTTTTATTACAAGTGTTCTGTTCAAATATGCAAATGAGGCACCATCAAATGGTAACGTTTGGTGGATTTAGAAGAAATCTACAGACACCAATAGACAAATTAGTAAAATAAACATCTACATGTGTATACACGTTAAAAAAAAACAGTTCAACTACATTTTCCTTTTGGTTGATTTTAAATATAAAATGTTCATAAAACCAGATGTAAAAAGGCCTCGTGTGAACGCAGACGTCAGGGTGAGAGGCTCGGTTACTTCAGCTGAGCCACGGAGCCGGAGGAGCGCAGGAGATGTAAAGCAGGCTGGACGAGGTTATCTAGTGGCTTCAGAGTCTCTCTCTCTCTGCTTCAAAGTGCTGCTATCAAGGTGCCACACTCCTCCCTGTAAACGGATTGCTCTACGTGGAGAGGGAAGCGGGGGGTGATGCTCCCCTCAGGATCAAACCCGGGTCGTGAGCCGGGCTGGATGTTCTGAGAACAACGCCCTTCAGATCAGCTGCAGCTCTGACCTCTGAACTGTGAACGCGATTGAAAATGTGGAGCAGCGCGAGGAGGAGAGAATAGAGGCTGTGGCCATTAATCACAAACGCCTCCCGCCTCAAACATAGCAAACACACACACACACACACACACACACGGATGACATTCAGGCTGCAAAGTCAGACTGGGTGGTTATTCTGGGAATATATGAAGGAGATTCCACTCCAATTAAACACCATAAAAGATCAAAATCCAGCGGATTTCCTTCAGCCGCCCGCCTCCAGCTCAAGAGCCATCTGATGCACGCAGAGAAGAAAAATAAGCAGGAGCCCAGAGTGCCCATTCCAGACGCCGCAGTAGGCGCTATTATCATTGACTTTGGGGCCCAACATCAAGGTCAAGTGTTGTTTGGGCTGTTTGTGGACGTGCGGCCGCCTGGAGAGCGGCTCTCAGACCGGACCCTCAGAGGCGGGGCCACGCGGGTCACAGGTCAGGCCGCATGAAGCGCTGCAGCGAGCCCCAGTCACCTTCACGTGTCAGCTCCAAAGTCCTGCTCCATCAATCTTCCTGCCTACACTCACAGCAGCGCTCTGATTGGAGGTCAAAGGTCAGCTTCACACGAGACGCCTCCGTTTCAAACTTACTTATTTTTGTGAAAGCCTTTCAGCGTCATAATTCTGGCTGTACACGATATTTAACATAACAATAAACATTTCTAAACCGAGACCAGACCGATTACTTTTAGTGCAGCTGAAACAATTTGAATATTAATGTATTTGTGAATCAACATCAAATTATTTTGACAAACGACTGATCTTTTTAGTAAATGACCAACCTGCTCCGGTGCCAACATCCAGCCATGATTATCTGATTTATTCCTGAATATCGTTGGACTGTTGGTCAGGAGAATTGTTATGAAAATTGTTCAAACTTTTCTGCATTTTATAGACAGAATGAATCATGATTAAATCAATAAAACATCATTATTAATTGGAGCCCTAACAACATTTAATCGAAGGTTTAATGCTGACGACCATATCAATATCTGAGATTTAAACTAAATATGATGGTGGTATTTTAGCACATACTCTTTTTTTCATCTGAACAAAACATATGAAATAAATGTGGTTACTGTGTAAAAATGGTCTCGTCAGCTCTCTGGGGTCCACAAAGGAACTCAAACATGTAGCTGCCATTTCTATATTTCATATCCATATCATAATGTACATATACACCACCTGTTAAATGTGTGATGTGTGTCTTCTATTTAGTTTAATCTTCAATAAGTAAATCTCCTGACCCTCCTCAATGAAAGGAGGAATGGACGTGTCGCCCCCTATGGAGGCCCCTGGAGGCCCTTAAGGACCCCTGGACCTCCACTCTGAGAGCCCCTCTGGACATGGAAGCGTTTGCCGCAGCTGGCGACCGCTTGTCTGCCTGAGAGGCCCGGAGTCACGGGGGGGAAGCCGGTGAGTAAGAGCGGCAACCGGGCTGAGCTGAGGCCGCTGAGGCGGCGGGGGAATCTCAGCGCTCTGAGGCTGAACTCTCAGCGGCTCCAAAGTGACGCCTCCATGCCGCTCTAAAAGGAACGCAGCGCCGAGAAGGAACAAAGAACGGAGAGGAATGTTCACTTAGTCGACATCAGGCTGGAAAAAACACAACCCGCTCAACACACTCTGCACGGCCACTTGATTACTGTGTGTGTGTGTGAGTGTGTGTGTGTGTGTGTGTGTGTTCAGTCTCCCAGCATGTGGGCATTTGCAGGAATGCCTTTGCTATATAATTGAATTAATACCGGCTCGCCCTTGATTTCAGCTTCAAAGAGCTCAATGAAAACATTTTGCATTTTGTATTATTATTCTGAGCTCATCTAGAGGTGGACTGCAGAGGGGGGGGGGGGTGAGACGGGGGTCTGGTGAGACGGGGGTCTGGTGAGACGGGGGTCTGGGGGGTCACGCTGTGTGAGCTGTGCTGAGGGGGTCTCAGTGGGCCTGTTTGATAATAACACTTTAATGGGACTGCATGGCGACGCCAGTGGACCACTGCATCTCAGGGGAGAGAGGGGGAGGGGGGGGGGGCCCAGACAGAAACACTTAACATGAAATAAGAAATGCAGCTTCAACACGGCTTGATTCCTTAAATCCTTAAATTAGAGCGAATAAGGGAGAGCAACATAATACATCCACACCATAGGCCGGCTGCTCTTATGTGTGTGTAATAGAATAAGCATTTACATTGTGAACACAGATTTAAATTAAGTGAAACTGGACTTTCAGCAAAACATTTTTTTTATCAATCAAACGTGAAATTCCATAATTGAAATATCTGCTTTCAAAATGTCTCCTCTTCCTCTTCCTGCTATGTAAACCTCACCACATAGCAGACACTATATGTCTGAAGCCTTAGTCTGACTGAGGAAAATCACAGTGAACAACCATTTAAAATTATATTGAAATGCTATTGGATTTAAATACATTTTCCACAGTTTGATAATGGGTTATGAAGCAGTGTGGAGTATGGAACAATAAGCCGAATTGAACGCGACACCTTTGCACTTTTATCCCCGTGTATGTCTCTGAATGAAATGCACCTGCTTCCATTCAAATGAAGTATGATATAGAACCATAACCCGGACGGCCTCTGCTGTCCAGGAACAGGAGTGGTAATGAGTTCGCGGCCCATCAGGTGCGCGCGCACTCTGTCTACCTGCGGCTGCTATCGGGGTCAAGGCGCGGCTCTCAGACAAGAGGCTTACGCGGAGACAAGAGCTTTTAACACGGCATAAAACCATCAAAGTTCAGCTCTAATCCCCGAGCTGTGGATAAGGCTGCTGCTAACGGGAGGCGCGTGCGTGTTTATCAGCTCACGTGCAACTGAACGCGAACAGGATTTATTAGAGAAACGAGTGGATTTCATCACCACTGCGGAACATAAAAAACACACACACACACACACACACACACACACACACACACGCACCTTTCTCTCGACAGTAGGACTTTTACAATAAATGAATGCTTGTGTTTGTTATCTATAAATGACGTCCAGCTGGAGAATGCACAGAGGAAGAGTGGCGTGAGGAAGAGGAGTTTGGAATTTGGATCAGGCAAAACAAAACTATCAAGCAGAGAAGGTTGTTAAAAAGAGGTCAAACAATACAACTTTAAATATTAGTGTTACATATTTACAGTCCATTTAAAATGTATGTTTTCAATTAAATGCCTAACGTGTGTTGGGCCTGCTGTTGTTCTCATGACGCGTACATACGGGCTCTTTGTATATTTGAAGGCAACGTGTTTTACATACTTTCAGCACCTTGGAGAGCTCCACGGCCACCTGCTGTGTTTTACTTTGCGTGCAGCTTTTAATGAAGAAGTCACACACACACACACACACACACACACACACACACACACACACACACACACACACACACACACACACACACACACACACACATGCAGTGCATACACATGTATAGGCTGCAATGTCACGACGGGAGAAACATATAATAATTAATGGATTAATGAAATGCCAATATGTATATAGTATATATTAATTTAATTACGTAAAATAATTCCGATTTCTAATTGATTACACCTGTAGGCAGTGGGCTGACATCCATCAGGTGATATCTTTTCTCTTTTTTTAAGAATTATAAATACAGTATTATAATAAGTAAACTACGGGTACAAAGCATTGAGTGTAATTAAAGAAGAGCCGACGAGGCGTTGTGTGTTCAGGCCCGATGCTCCACATGAGATGCGATCTAACGAGTAAAAGAGAATTTAAAAGAGAATACATTTCATATCTCTCTTCTCTCTTCATTTTCTTATATTTGTTTGTGTCGGAAAGGGATTATGATGTGTCCTAATAATAATAATAATAATAATAGA